>JAADVQ010000038.1:0-63303 GCA_023335835.1 Elongisporangium senticosum | reverse complement strand
CTAAACCCTAAACCCTAAACCCTAAACCCTAAACCCTAAACCCTAAACCCTAAACCCTAAACCCTAAACCCTAAACCCTAAACCCTAAACCCTAAACCCTTGCACTCACTCCGGTATCGCCTTCGCTCGTGCCACAACCCTAAACCCTAGGATATCAGCCAGGCGCCCGCAGGAACGGGCGCCGAACTGGTTCAGTGGCCCTACGAGACGCTGATTCCTCCAAAACCCACAGCACTCACGAACTTCGCTACGAAACAGCCGATCAAACGCGTTGACGACGCTGCTGTGTCCGACTTTGTTATGCAACGTCAAGCCGTCGCGCATGAAGCGCGCGACAGCCTTCAAGCCGCGGTCGACAAACAGAAAGAGAACGCAGACAAGCGCGATCTCAAGAATCTTAACACGTTCAAGGTTGGCGATCGTGTTATGTTATCAACAGAAGGTATCAAGGACGCGTCTGTTACCAACCTCGGCGCGAGCAAGCTCGCGTCACGTTATACTGGACCGTTTACTGTCATGAAGGCACTGGGTGACGCCTATACTTTGTGTGTTCCCTCGACCATGCGTCTGCATCCCACGTTCTACGCCGGCCAACTTAAGGCCTTCCATCCTGCGGAAATTCCGAACGTCACCCCTTGGGGCGACTAGTGCTGACCGCAATTGCGACGGCGAAGCTCCTCGGCTGACAGGTGTTGGCCAAACAGCTCCATCTCAAAGTGGCGCAAGCGCTCGAGCTGCTCGTCTGCCGCTCGACGAGCCTCGGCAGCACGATGCTCCGCGACGTGTGTGGTTTGCCTTGCCTCCTCCGCTTCCTGACGAGCGTCACGAGCGTCGTCA
Source organism: Elongisporangium senticosum (assembly GCA_023335835.1). Lineage (NCBI taxonomy): Eukaryota > Oomycota > Peronosporomycetes > Pythiales > Pythiaceae > Elongisporangium > Elongisporangium senticosum. The sequence continues at coordinate 62,466 of JAADVQ010000038.1, read as the reverse complement.
CGCGCCTGATCGGACTCGGCCAGGATTATCTGGCGAAACGCCTCCATTGGCGCAGGGGCCGCCGGCGCCCGAAGTCCCAGCTGTTGCCCCCAGCGTATCATCGCGAGGGCCGTCCGCCGATTGGCGACTCGGCTGGAGAAACGAACTGGGTTGCTGATCACCTCATGGCAAACGAGGATCAACCTCCTGTTCGGGTGTCCAAAGGGCCGGGCGCTGCCGCTCTGCGGCGCCACTATCACGTGCGTTGGCTGGGTTTCCCACCTGAAGACGATACGTGGGAGCCTCGCGATCAACTCCTTCGCGACGTTTCGGACTTGGTCGCAAAGTACGAAGCCAAGCTGCAGGGGCAGCAGAAGAATGACGCTGTGTTTTGCGAACACGGCTCTCAGGAAACCCCGATCTCGGGCAACTGCGCTCTCGATCTTGATATCGCTCGCTCGAACTGCCGCGTGCGACGACTCTCCCCTCTAGCCGAAGGCTGGCGCAACTCAGAAAGAGAGCGCTCATAGCAGCCGATTCAGACGCGCTCGTTGTCGGACAGCGGGCACACGCGAATGTGCTCTTGCCATTCGGCACGCGTTGGACGGGAGCCCGACGAACACGACTGGCAACCCTCGGCTACATGAACGTAGCACAAGCGGTCCTCGTCTCATGCGCTCGTGCAGACGCGAGCGCGCAAGTCACCAAGCGCATGCCGCTGGTGGATTGCCTCCTGCGCAGAGATCCAGTCGAGCAATGAGTGTCCACATGCGCGGGCACGGTTCCAGCGTCTGACGAAGGCGCACCACGAGAACTGCAGTGATCCATGGTCCAAGCCGTCGGTTCGCTTGCCGCGAATCCCTCGGAAGCGTTGCCAGTGCCGGATCATCGTCTGCTGCGTGACCGACTCGATGGCGCCGCTGATGTCGTACAGCGCTTACGGCTGCAGCACAGGGTCCATCAAGGATCCCATCGCGGGCGCCGGAATGTTGTCCGGCGCCGCCATAGCTGGATCCTCCCCACTTGCGCTGGTGCTGCATTCGCTTGGATTGCATCAGGTGCTGTGGGCGCCGCGATCGCCGGCATAATACTCGCCGCTTGAGCTGCCGCGCTTGTCGCTTGGGCCTCCGCGTCGGTCGCTTGAGGCGCCACGCTGGGCGCTGGCGCCGCCAAGATTCCTTCTTCGTGCGCTTCTCCGTGCGTTGGGTTCATTGGTCTTTCGTTTCGCGTTGCTCGTTCGGCGGTGTGTCTGTGCTCGCTGGGCGCTGCTTCTCTCACCGCGTCCCACATGTTCTCTCGCCGTTGGTCAGTCTTCCATCATATCGCGTCGTTGGCTCGCCTTTGGGAAGGAGGCGGGTAATGTAACGGAACGATCCCTGTTACATTATCAGGTGCACTTAGTGCGCCTTTGCATTTGTAGGTAGGGTTTTATTACAGATTTACATAAGTAGGTAGGGTTTTACACACACGCCAGGCACAACCGGTGTATGTCGCGTGTCACTCACTGATTACATGAAATTTGGGACGCAGCCCAAATTTCAACCAATTAGAGTAGAGCTTTGTATTTCAAAGATTAATTAAGTCAGAGTTGATTTACCCGCTTCCTCGCACGTTTACGTGTAAGAAAGTAACGGCTTTAGGCCCGTTACACGAGAGACCTCGCTATTCACCCGCATACGTTCTACTTGTTGAGCACCGTGCTCACTCTCGATTCGCAAGCGGTTCGCTGCCGGCACGCCTCCTAGTTTATTCAGGAGCTGCTTCTGCACCGTGCGCGTGCGTCGCACCGACGCCTCGTTCTCCATCGTTCGAAGACAAAAGTCCTAAATGAGTGGACGGCTGTGGCGTCGGGGGGGGGGAGGGCGAACCTCGACTGTGCGATCTGAGTCTTTTCTGCGCCCTCTTCCCATCCTTCATGCCCCCTTCTCTTTCGCGCACTTACATATCCCTGTGCAAGGCGTACATAGTTGCGGCGGCGCCCAATTGATTTTTTTGTTTGACTTGATTAAAGTATGCGTTTGGATTTCCCGAGCCATTTCTATTTGAAGCAAACTCGCATGTTGAACCGTTTATCATGTTCAAATTACTCACATGTTGGAAGATACAACATCGGTCGAGGAGGGGTTAACCCCTCATTCACCGATGTTGGATCTTCAATCATGCCAAAAACGGGCGCATGTTGGAAATCCAACATAACTATCTTGAACACAAGTCACTAATTATACTGAAGCAGATCTCAATACAATTTTTAATATGCGGAGAATCCTCGACTTTCGAGGAGCCATAAGCTCATCACTATCATGCACAGGGTTAGGCGATTGGAAGGATACAAAAGTGTATAAAAAGTGACAGGCTTCAACAAAAAGGGAAATAAACCCAGTGTAAAATTTTAAGGCTGCATAAAATTGCTATTGGTCACAGAGATTTTCTTTTCAGTCAAAAGGCACACAACATGGTGGTTTGTGTACGAACTTATGTTATCACATATATATATATACAGACAATTGCTACCAAAATAATTTTCTATTAACTGTGATACTACATGCAATACTGTACCATTTTGTTGCCACAATGCACGATGAGAAGCAAAGGACTTTAGCTCATTTCTAGTATAGCACACTTTTCGTAAGTTATAGTCACTTTATCCATGACACCTGCATGTTTATGTAATGCTTCCTGCCTTTATTGTTGATGAATGTGCAGCAAATCCTGATTTGGGGCGCTCTCTTTGGCTGACACAGTGGTTCACTCGATAAAAGGTCCAACGAGATAGTGCTGTACATGTTGGATGATCCAACATGTAGCCGAAAAAAAGGTACGAAATCGTGTATTTTACCTGGCCTGATACAAAAGTCACCTCATAATAGTATGCCAGCTTCTCAATACAAATATCAAGCGTAAAAACACGTTGGATGATCAAACATGCTCAAAAATATTTGCTGTACATAGAATGGCGTGGTGAATGAGGGGTTAATGAGTGTATTTCACGTCTAATGCCGTTTAAACTGCCGATTGTGTCTCTATGGATTCTTCGCTTGTTCATTGTGATGGGGCGTACATGACGCTAAGAATGATCATGGCCAGCTGCATGACGAGCAGCATGGCCCACTCCATGGAGTAATGGATTGGTAATCCTGTTCCATAGCCGATCAACAGCCATGATCTCGGCGTGAGCCGTTGACCAGCTATGGCTACGGCCGGGCCATGAAGACAAGAGAGTCCGCCAGGAGATGGCGTGAAAGAAGATGAAGCAGTGAAGACGCGTGCAGCAATATAAGGAATACGGTGCAGAAGAGCGCTGTATGAGCACCTGAGAAAGAAGAAGAAGGGTGACCCCGATACCTACAGTGGAATGAGAGACCCGGCGGCCTCACGAAGGAGATCCAGCGCACGCCCGAGGAAGACCAAGGAGAAAAGCCACGTAGGTAGCAGCTGTGGCAGCTGCTACCGACCAAGTCCAACGCCAGTGAGGCATAGGCGTTTGCATGCATGTGGTGTGAGAGTGTTGAGTGAGTCTTGGGCCAAGTGTGGCCCAGGCGAGAATGACTGCGTGTTGCACCGTGCAGCCGCCAAGCCGCAGGCCCTACGGAACGGGTGGATCACAGCCCGTAACGGCTACCGCGCGGAGAGCTGAGGCCGAGTTCTTCGAGCCGACGCTCATGAGTGAAAGGCTCAACGCGTGGTTGTATAGCGTCAGTGTTGGCTACACTGGTGTTCATCGCCAAGGGCAACTGCGAAGACAGGACGACGGCAACCGAGTGGACGGGCCGTACGTGACGGAGCGCTGGACGGTAGTAAGAGGCGGCCGGATGTGAGTGCCCGGCCTGTCGGCCGAACCCTAGGCGGATGCACGTGTTGGTGAATGGAGTGACCGCGTGACGGACTCTGATAGTCTCACACCGCAATCGCTGGCATGATGAATGACTGTGAATGCTATTGTAGAGCGACCAGAGAGAATCGAGTGTAAGCCGTCTCGTCATGGAAGACGGAGGACGCAGTCTGTGAAAAGAGAACGACCTGCTGCACGACCAACGAGCGCAGCAGCGGAGCGCGTGTGTCTGGGCCAGAGCCAGGCACCGAACCTATTACTATGGTCCAGGGAATCTCTTCGAACGGCGGGAATTGGCTCAGCAGCAATGAGAATGTGCAGCAAGCGCACAGCCAGCGTCATGCTGTATATGATGGTCTCATTACTAGTAGATAACCTTTCGCGCGTGTGCGGCTTTGGCCTTCCGTAGCGTACAATGCGAGTCACAGGAAGCTGTGAACACGCTGACTGTACCATTGTGTCCTAGCTCGGTACTAACAACGAGCAGAGTTAGTAGATGTCACCTAGATCCAGGTACACGTGGTGCTCGGTACTTACGGTGTTGAACACCTGGCCGGACTCCGTGCTCATCCGTGGGGTTTGCGTACGGTCACTCACGTGTCCAGTAATATGTGCGGCTTGCGAATGGGCGTGACCAGCGTGGTCGTGTTGCTGAAGGGCGAGCACTTGCCCACAGCTCCAACGAAAAACTGCGAGAACTCACAGAGGTACCTGCTGACGGAGGGCGGTACCAACACGAGCTTGTTGAGCTGGTCGCCAGTGAAGTCCACGTTCTTCGCAAGTACCTCGAACGCGGTTTTGTGCTTTTACAGCCGCTTGTACAGTATCTTCTCCATGTGTTGTTTGTAGGACCGGTGGACACGGTAATGGTGAGCTTGGTCAGGAAGAGGCTGGGACGCAATATGAAGACGACGAAGTATAGCGCACCACTTCGTGGTTATGAAGTACGGATACATGTCCTTGACTAGGATATGTAAGACATGCAGTTGTGGATCAGACACAACGTGTAGTTGGTCGACCTGAGTGAGTTGAAAAACGTGGCGTCGTTCACGTCGGAGAACACTAGGTAGTTCAGCAGGCCAAAAAACACCATGAGAGAATATATGAGCAGCAGCACGATCATCAACTTCATGCAGCGCACGCAGGCTCTACCGAAGATGATTCGGATGTTGCGGCGGCGCGTAATGGTCGCAGAGCGAGCGAGTAGATGTATGGATGACATCACGGGAAGAGCAGATTGTGGACCAGATCCGTAGTCGTGGCGAGAAGCAGCAGGTATGGCGCATTGACCCAATGCTGGCGAAATGTGTGGCCTCCTCAATCCCTCTATGATCTATTAAATTGTGAAATGGACGGCGGCAGGCGAAGATTGCTTTGAGAGCGCACATGTGACGGTCAGTTGCATGGAGGCCCAAAAAGGTTTATGCCAAAACACATGCAGCTATCTTTTCGGAATGTGTTCTTATATGTTCTTATAATGTATGTCACTATAAAAAGGTATTACTGTAATACTGTGATATTTTTACAGCCTTTTTACGATGTTACGAGTTAAGTACGATTAAGCTTCCATCTGAGAGGCTACTAAAAAAGTATGAAAGGATTGGTGTGTGTGAGTGAAAATCGCCGCCGCTGTCAGATCAAGATCAGGGGAAAAGCTAACGCGTCTCAGCAGCAGCGATGTCGCACTTCTTCCAAAAGCCTGAAAATGCGCTCAAGCGAGCGAAGGAGCTCATGTCGATCCCCAATGTGGATGCGGGCGTCCTCAAGCGTACCAAGCGTTCTGCTTTGGAGATCCTCCACGACGCTCTGATTGCCAAGAAGAACCGCACATGGCAGCCGACCCACGAAGAGCTGATGATCTTGTACATCGATATCTGTCTCGAACTGCAGCTTGGACGAATTGCCAAGGATGGTCTGCATCAGTACCGCAACCTGTCTATTCAGCACAACCCTGCATCGCTAGAGACCGTCATTGTCTACTTTGTCAACACTGCTGAGCGCAAGCTTGCTGAAGCGAAGCGTGAAAGTAATGAAATGATCATTCTGGCCGCGGCAAAGGTCGACTTGGAAGCTGCTCAGACCCCAGAAGCGGTTATGCTTTCCACCACTACGGCCGAAGGATCGAGTGACCGAACGGATCGTGAAGTTGTGGTCCCATGGCTGCGATTCATGTGGGAAACCTACCGCACGGTTCTTGATATTTTGAAGTCCAACACGAAGCTCGAGACTTTGTACAAAACCATTGCGATGAAGGCATTTGACTTTTGCGAAGAATACACGCGCAAGATCGAGTTCCGCAGAGTCTGCGAGATCTTGCGCAACCATTTGGGCAGCCTGCAGAAGCATGTCAGTGCTCCTACCACTCAATCATCTCGCCAAATGCGCTCGTGGGACGGTTTTACGCTCGAAAGTGTTGAATTGCTGCTTGAAATCCGCTACCGCCAATTGCAGGTCGCGACGGACTTGGAGCTCTTCTCCGAAGCTTTCCGTACCATCGATGATATCAACACGATTATGGGACTCGTCGAACAGGTTCCTCGACTGGAGCTGATGGTTACGTACTACGAAAAACTTGCTCAGATTTTCTTGGTGTCCAAGAACTACCTGTTCCACGCATACGCTTTGTACAAGTGGTACTCTTTGCGCGTCGGTGGCCTCAGCGGTCTGGATGGCGGTGCTTCGCTGGCGTCTATTCCTTCACTTGTGAAGGAGGAGGACCAAAAGGATATGGCCACGCGTGTTGTGTTGGCATCTCTCTCGATCCCGCTTGTGGAGTTTGAATCGTCTGCTCCGGTGTTCGACGAAGACTCTTCCTCCAAGGCTGCTGAATCTTCTGCTTCTCGTGAGAAGAACGCTCGCATGGCTGCGCTTCTTGGCTTCGCAACTACTCCGACTCGGGCGAAGTTGCTTGACGAAATTGAATCTGCCGACATTATTCGCAAGGCTACCTCTGAAGTTTCGACGCTGTACAACTATCTTGAGCGCCAAGAAGTAGACCCGCTGCAGATTGTGAAGCAGGTGCAGCCCTACCTTGCCACTCTTCGTTCTCTGGAGAGTGTTCAATCTTACGTGAACAGTGTGGAGCGCCTGCTCGTGCGCCGCGTTCTTTTCCAGCTGACGCGCGTGTACTCGAGTGTGACCATCGCGCACCTGCGCTCGCTGTTTGTTGGTCTTGATGTTACCTACCAAGAAATTGAGCAACTGATTGTTCGTTCGCGCTCGCTGAGCACTGTCGCCCATGCAAGTGTTCCGAGTTTGTCCTCGACGTACTTGAACAAGAGTGGCAACAACCACCAAAACTCCAATGTGGAGACGTCGACTGCATCGGATACTACTTCTGCGCTGCGAACGAAAATTCGCATTGATCACGTGCAGCAGTGCATTCGATTTAGTGAAGCTGTTGAGCTTGAGGCTAACCCAGCTCAACTAACGTTGCTTGGCGAACGTTTGAATCGAGTCCTCAACAAGGTGTACCCTGGTGAAAAGGAAAACGTTGCTGCTGCCGAGCGCGTCAAGGCGTTTGAGCAAGCCCGAGCTCAGCTCAAGAACACGCGCACTGAGATGCTTGAACGCCGTGAAATTATTGAGCGCAAGAAGGAAGAACTTGAACGCCTGCAGCAAGAAAAGCTGAAGACTCTTGAAAAGAAGCGTTTGGAGTACGAGCAAATGCGCCAGCAGATGGAGCAAGAGCGCTTGCAGCAAGAAGCTCGTCGTCGTGAGATGGAGAAGAAGCAAAAGATCAAGGACGAAATTGCTCTGAAGGAAACGAAGCAAATGCTGGACAAACTTGGTCGTAAGGATCTGGAAGGCCTCGACCTCGAAAACATCGATCGTGATCAAATCCTTAACGAGGCGAAGGAGAAGGCACAAAGGGCGAAGGAAGAAGCTCAGCGTAAGCTGCGTGACAATGCTCGCCGCCTGGATTACATCATCCGTGCTACGCGTGAGGTGGAGCAGCCGATTTTGCAGAAGCAAGCTGCGAAGGCGAAGGAAGATGCCAAGTTGAAGCACGAAACTGAAGTTGCCGAGACCCTGAAGGCAGCTAAGGAGGCATACGAGTTCAGTGTCAAGGAGAAGACACGTCTTTCTCTTGCGTTGACCGTTACCGCTGAGTTTGTTGAAGCTCATGCCGCTAGACGAAAGGAATTGTACAAGAAGGAAGCCGCCGAACACAAGAAGAAGGTTACTCTTGAGCGTCTTGATAAGCGCGTTGGTAACGCCAAGCGTCGTTACGAGGACGAGCAGGAGCGTCTCCGTGAAATCAAGGAAGAGGAAGAGCGTCGCATTCGTGAAGAGGAAGAACAGCTCGAACGTGAGCGTCAAGCTGAAATTGAAGAAACCCTGCGACGTGAAGAAGAAGAAGAGCAGGAACGTCTTCGTGTTGAAGCGCAAGCCAAGGAACAGGCTGCAGCCCGAGAACGTGAGGAACGTACCCGTGAGCAAGAACGTGAACCCAGCCGATTTGGATCAAGTGGAGGTGCCTACCGCCCCATGTCTGCTCGTGGATCTGAACGTGAAGATGGAGAGTGGACATCCGTTAGCCGTACCGCGTCAACCCGTGCCGCGGCCCCAGAAGGCCGATGGGAACGCCGTGGACCTTCTATTCGTGACGACCGCGAAAGCGAAGGTGCCGGAAGCTCTTTCCGTGAAGGATCTCGCTTCGGCGACCGTGAAGGTGGTCTTCGTCGTGGTTTCGGCGGCGATCGGGATGGTGAACGTGAAGGCGGTCTTCGTCGTGGTTTCGGTGGCGATCGCGATGGTGAACGCGAAGGCGGGCTTCGCCGTGGTTTCGGCGGTGATCGCGATGGCGAACGTGAAGGTAGCTTCCGTCGTGGATTCGGAGGTGACCGTGACGGTGAACGTGAAGGTGGTCTTCGTCGTGGTTTCGGCGGCGATCGCGATGGTGAACGCGAAGGCGGTCTCCGTCGTGGATTTGGAGGTGACCGTGACGGTGAACGCGAAGGCGGCCTCCGTCGTGGATTTGGTGGTGATCGCGATGAATCTCGTGGTGGCTGGAACCGTGGAGGCGAACGTACTGAATCTTCGTCATTCCGCCGCGGTGGTGAGCGCGAAGGAGGCGAAGGAGAAGATCGTTTCTTTGGCCGTAGCACTCGTGAAGGCGCGTACCGTCCTCCGCAACGTGATGGTGAAGCACGCCCTGCTCGCGACAGCGCTCGTGCCCCCGAGTCTGGTCGATGGAGATAAATCATTGATGGCTTGAATTTATCGATCGACTCGACCTGCGATCACTGAAGCCCGTCTAGTTTTGTTTGCACTGCTAAGGTGTGTGCAGTTTGGTAACGTTTGCTGGTGCAAGAATAAACGAACGGAGTTGAGTGTCTCGACCTATCACGGTGAATTGAAGATTGTCTTGGTTGCAAGACCTCGGCTGCATTGGACGTTGTTCTGAGATAACCTATTTAAATGCCCAAACCAACCCCATTTTATCATATTGCTCAATGAAATCGAAGGTCTTCTTGTGAGTAAAACACGAGCTTTTTGTGGAGAAGCTCGTAAGATGTTAGATCCAATTGGTGTTCACCACATGCGCGTGGCCTCCAATACATTGCGTTTCACAGCTGCTAAGGTATTTGCTTGTTCATCTGCATGCATGTTCATTCGTTTACGCAGTCCGGATTGATCCCGGCAGTTTGATTGGGCAAATGAGGGTAGCTCTTTGGATGCCGATTGGTTTGCTGTTGTTTTACAAAACCTAAAATGTAAGGTTTTATTATCTATCTGTAGCGAGAGCGACGGAGGTCATTCTCCTTCGTCGTTTGTTGGACACGTCGGCATGATGATGAGCGGCGCATGGCGCGGTCTGCAGGCCTCTGTCATTCGCGGGCATCGGTCTCTTCCGCTCCGTACTCGAGGTCTTGTCACGCAGATGAAGCACCAGGTTGCCAACTACGACCTTGTGGTCATTGGAAGCGGACCGTCTGCTGTGCAATGCGCCATTGAGTCGGCGAAACAGGGAAAGCGTGTGGCTGTTGTCGACAAAAACGGCATGACGGGTGGTGTTTGCGTCCATACGGGCACAATCCCATCCAAAACATTTCGCGAGGCAGTGATGCATCTCTCTGGCTATCGCCACCATGGGTAAGTGCTCCTAAGCGAAGTAAATGCGCGCAAGCAGAGCAATGACCTAACGCTTTGATGGGACAGGTTTTACGGCAAGTCGTACTCAATGAAGACCGTGACTATCGATGATATTCTCTACCGCGTGCAGCGTGTCGTCTCGTCGGAAGTCGATGTCATCAAAGCCCAGCTCAAGGCGGCTCGTGTGGATCTCATTTCAGGCATGGCTCGCTTTGAAACTCAGCACGAGCTATCTATTCATCGTGAACCCACCGACGCGACGCAAGATGATCAAACCTACGGCAATGTCTCGCGCGTTCATGCGGACAAGGTTCTGATCGCTTGCGGAACGCGACCTGCGCATAGTCCCTTGGTGCCTATCGACGGGAAAGTGATTTTCGACAGTGATCAGATTCTGAGCGGGGAAATCCGCGAGTTGCCACGTTCGCTGATTGTTGTTGGAGCTGGAGTTATTGGCATGGAGTATGCATCGATGATCAACGTCGTCCCTGGTCATTCGGTGACAGTCGTTGATGGGCGATCTGAGGTGCGTGGCTTGCGAACGGTTAAACTCTGTGCTTGTTGGTTACAAGTGATTCTTTTGCGTAGATTTTGTCATTTTGCGATGATGAGATCATAAGCAATTTGAAGTATGAAATGCGAAGCAAGGGAGCTCGTTTTTTGCTAGGTGAAACTATTCAGAAAGTTGAGGTGAGGGATGTTGTTATGGCTCCTAGGCATACAAACGAACTAACGGATGCTGGGATTTACTAGAAAACGGCGCGTGGTGTTAAAGTGTATTTTAACAGTGGAAAGGTGACATCTGCCGATGCTCTTCTTTACACTGTTGGCCGACAGGTATGGCGTATGTACATGGTGTATGATTAATTGCAATTTCTGATTTAACTTAATATGTTTCGCAGGCGAGTACGGACGGTCTCAACCTCGAAGCTGTTGGACTTTCACGCAATCCGCGAGGATTACTCAATGTGAACAAGAACTACCAAACTGATCAGCCTCACATGTACGGTTACAAATGCTCGATTGCTACCATGGATGAATCTAACATTTGTCTATTTGTAGCTATGCCGCTGGTGATTGCATTGGAGCTCCATCACTCGCATCTACGAGCATGGAGCAAGGACGTCTCGCTGCTTGTCATATGTGGAACGAACACGAGCAGCATGCGACGAGCCAACTGGAAAATGGTAACTACCCGTATGGCATCTACACGATTCCCGAAATCTCCATGGTCGGTCAGACCGAACAGCAACTTACCAAGGCCAACGTGAATTACGAAATTGGCATTGCGAAGTACTCTGAGCTAGCAAAGGGTCAAATGAGTGGGAGTACATCGGGCGGAATGTTGAAGCTCTTGTTTGACCCGAATACGCTCAAGCTCTACGGTGTGCATGCTATTGGTGAGGGAGCCACGGAAATCATTCACATTGGTCAGGTGGCTATGGCCATGGGCTGCTCGGTGACGTACTTCCGCGACGCTGTTTTCAACTACCCAACCCTTGCTGAAGCATATCGCGTTGCAGCATTGAATGGCTTGGGACGACTGAGCTTTCACTCTGAGGTCTTGAATGACCAGTAAATGACGGGATCCTATAGAATTTACCGGTAGAAAGCTTGATTGACAACGTTTCCAGAATAAAAAGACAAAGACCTTGATAGGTTTTCAATCCATAAGTTTTTGTCCAGGTTTGAATGTCACGATGTCGAATGATTATTAAATACAATGTTAGTTGTTATGCGAGGCAAAACACATGCATTCATGGAAAAGAAGATCCATATCACATCTAAAACAAAAAAATAACATCAACTCCAAAAATCAAGAACCAGCGGCGCAAGAAAATATCAATTGATCGCGTGATTTTAGCAGGCATCAGTGGTCTCGCCAAGATTCCCATTCTAAGTTCAAGCTCTGTAGAGGAACCAACTCTTTGAGTACCCTACGCGAAACGCAAATACGTGTGATAAGGTCAGATAATCAAAACAAAAAGCGAACCCGCAACGCTTGAAATTGACAGAAAGCGACGTACGGGTGCCAAACCATTTCGTTGGTTTCATCAGCTTTCGGGTCCTTTTCGATCGGTTTTCCGGTGAGTTCTTTCGACAAAGATTTCAACTCGGATGAAGAACTAGAATTCATATCAGCCTCCAAATCCATGGCATGGGCTGCACTTTGCGCGATTGCTTCTTGGTGCAATCGGACCATTTCTTCGTCCCGCAGCCGCTGCTCTTCTTCGCGTAATTTTTTTCGCTCATTGCATGCTTCAGCTTCGTTCGACCACTAGACAACACATTATCAGTTCCTTTGCGCATTCTATATCTTGATTTGTTCACTCGTACCTCTTCCAGATATGTGTCACGATGCTCAGCCAAGTCAGCTAGGCCAATATCGATTGTATCGCATTGCTACATAAAACTCTTGTTAAAAATGTCAGATCAACTGAATAAGTCAGGCATTCGCACCTCCAGTTTTTGCTCGATACTACTGCCTGCAATTTTCTATGCCACATAAACGCAAAATTAAAGATGTATTCTCATAGATACCGTAAAGAAACTGAGCACCTCTTCTTGCTTGAGCGTCGTAATCGCATCTGCTAACTGCGCTTTTAGGAGTGGAAGCTCCATCAAAAATTTCTTACCATCACGAGGCTGCTTTAGTGAAGTGTTTTCAATCACCAACCACTGCAGCAGTTTTATAAGGCACTTACATTTCTCACTTTAGTGAGTCGGAGGCAGTCCTCTACCTGCTGTCTCACTTGAGAAGGAGTCATGGTGCTATCTGAAAGCACGTCTTCGGGTGTCTTGTACCGAGCCGTTGCATGCAGCAGCATAAACTGGTGATTCTGTTTGATAGTTTGGTCCAAGTAGTGGATGACCGCCTTGTGGTGATCAATCTTCTTCAGAGCATCCAGCACAGGATTCGCTGATCGCGCGTTGAGTTTCATTGGCAGTGCAGGGAGGTGTGCGTGGTATAATTCTGAATCGAGCTGTCCATTTGCATGCTCGTGTGGGCTGTCATTCGCTGGGTGTCCCTTGGAAACTGCGTCATCCGCGAGCGAAGCCAGGAAATCGGGCAAGTCTTCTCCTGTGCATTTCCACATTTGAAGAATATCGCCATCGGGGTATACCTGCATCACAAACGCACCATCATGTAAGGAGGTTGGACAGGAGCATGCGGTCCCATACCTCGTACTTACTTCTTTATCGTGCCACAGTTCCAGCAGCCGCATGATATTCTGCCGATCCATGGGCGAGTTGCTGACAAACGCAACCGCTTCTTCGAGGTGATCTTTGAAGAGCGCCAGATAGTGCGGCGCTTTGACGGGCGTATCGCCAAACAACGTCTTCTGGAGCACGTGGTTGGCGACGTAGAGGAAAGCGACGCGTTCGGATTGAAAGTCGCTCGCACGGAGCGCAGCGATCCATTGCTCCACCATCTGCTTGGCCTTTGCACCGCCTTCGTCCTCTTCTTGCGCTCTGAGCATCTCATCACTCACGGCCTCCACGCGCTCCTGCGTCTCGTCCAGCTCGCGCAGCTCCCGCAGGAAGTCTTCCATGGTGCACTGCCAGTTGCTTTTTGGCCACGGGCCAAGTTTAAAACCTCGATAAGGTTTTGTTGGTATCTTTGAATCAACGCAGCCACATTGGAATTCGCCATGAGTGGCACAGTCAAGATTAGCGCCGCGATCTACTTCTCGCTGCTGGGGGCGGGCGTCTTGCTGTTCGAGTGTGTGCGGTCGCGGTTCAAGCACGTGTATGAAATCAGGAGCACAGACGCGTTCTCGTCGTCGCCAGTCCTTCCAAAGGCGCCGTTTGGGTGGATATTGCAAGCATACCGAGTCTCGGATGACGAGATCATGGATCGTTGTGGGCTGGATACTCTGAGCTTTCTTCGGCTGATGCGTATGGGTCAAAAGATCACATTGCTGGTGGTTGGGTTATCTGCAATGCTCTTCCCACTATACGCGACTAGTGCTTCGACAAACGCAAAACACATCGACCCGTTAACGCTCATCTCCATGTCAAACCTCCCACCAAACAGCAACCGTTTGTGGGCATCTGTGATGGCTTCTTGTATTGTATGTGCCTACACGATGCACCTGCTAGTTGCAGAGTACAAGATGTACATCAAGCGGCGCCAAGAGATCTTGTCGAAAAAAGAGGCACCCCAGTACTCGATATTGGTGAACGACTTGCCAGTCCGGCTTCGATCTTGGATGATGCTTCAAGCATACGTTGAGCAGATTTTTCCTGGCGAAGTTCATGCAGTGAACCCGGCGGTTGAGTGTGCTGCCCTCGAGAAAATGGTCGCCGAACGTGAACGTGTCCGCCAGGCACTTGAACATGAGCTGGCAAAATCAAAGCGTTACGGAACGAATGGGAGACAGTGCCAATCCAGGTATTTTAAAAATCCGCGAGAAAAATTGGTTGATTCGATCAACTACTACGAAGGTCAGTTGGCCAAATTGAATGAAAAGGTCGCGCGCGAAATCGCCAGCATAAATTCTGCGCAAGAGCGACTGACAGAGCAAATTTTAGAGCAAGAAGCTGAAGAATCATCCCAATTTTTAACGACGAAGCAAACTCCTCTCTTGACGCAATATCGTCTGGATGAACAAAGAGAGCTTGAAAAAGGCTACAATGATGATGAAAAGGATTCACAAAATGAAAGAACCGAAAGCCAAGCTAAGCGTGACAAATTTCGTATTCAAAAGTCGACTCGAGTTATTCGTCGCGCAGCATTTATTTCGTTCAAGTCGTTAAAGTCGGCACAGATTGCCCAGCAAACGCTCCAGTCCAAGGATTTAGTCAGTATGGCGATGTATCCAGCTCCACATGCAGATGACGTGAAGTGGGAAAATATTGGAGTGAAATACCGAAGCCGGATTATGTGGATTTTTGCTTCAGCTTTGATTTCGGCTTTGATTCTTTTATTTTGGACTGTTCCGACTGCATTTGTGGCATCTCTAGCAAGTGCCGATTCGCTTCGACGCAATTTGCCTTTCCTGGACAATGCTATCCAAAAGTATCCAATTTTAGGCGGCATACTCAAGCAAATTGCACCTTTGGCCCTCGTGTTGCTTAGCAATCTAGCACCTCTCGTTTTCAGCATTTTGTCTATGCGAGAAGGTCACCCTTCCAATACACAAGTGAACGCATCTCTATTCACGAAGCTGGCCTATTTCCAGCTCATCCAAACCTTTTTTGTGACTGTCATTGTTGGTACTGTGTTTGACAGTCTCGCGGAAATCATTGATCAGCCAACAGTGCTTGTAGCCATGTTGGGGCACAACATGCCTCAACAATCGATATTTTTTATCACTTACGTCATTGTGCTCACGGGCTTGGGACTCGTGATGGAATTATTGCGCGCTGTGCCAGTGCTTTTGTCGTTGATTTTCCGAATGTGTGCCCCTAATCTTACTCGTCGCGAGCGTGAATCTACGTGGTATGGTCTCTCGCCCATATCAAATGCAGAGGCGTTTAGTCCTACGAACCTTTTTGCGAATGGATTTCTGGTTCTGTTAGTTTCATTAACTTTTGCGTCGATTGCTCCACTCGTGTGTTACTTCACTGGCTGGTATTTCTTTGTGGCGGAGGCAGTTTACCGACGACAAGTGCTTTTTGTGTACAAGCCCATACCTTATGCCTCTGGCGCGTTTTGGCCTCGACTGTATGGTTTTCTTATCATCGCTCTTGTTGTATCCCAATTGACCTTGCTAGGCATGTTGTCCCTAAAAAGGGGCAGTGCGCAGGCTACCGTTATTGGCATTCTCATTATCTCCATCTTAATTTTTCATTACCAAGTCCAGAAGCTTTTTCCGTCAGCTGCCAAGTATTTGCCGCTGATGGACTGTGTGCGTTTGGATGCTTCCCGCTATCAGCAAGGGATCACTTTTGACTTCCTGGACAACGTATACGTGCAGCCAGTGATGCGACAGGCCAGACCCATGCATGCGGATTTCCGTGTGACTGTGTGCGAAAGTGATGACGACGGCTATGAAGGCGTCGAGTCGCCAGAGGCCGAGGGCCCACTGCTGGTCTGAGCATGGCCAGGTTGAAGTAAGATAGGAATACCGTATACTTCTTTAATACAAGACTTACCGTGATGCGTGTCGCTTTTGACTGAAATCATTGAACGATCGAGAGAGAAAGAGATAGGATGTTCTGTGGAGAGTGCGGCCATCGATGGGCCCCCGATGAGATCGCCTCGGCGCGCTTCTGTGCCGAATGCGGAGCCCCTCGAGAAGATCTTCCTCCCCCAGCCGCCTCTGCCCCCGCCCCTGGTAGTGCACCCGCTCCCCCTGTCGTTCCCCGGGCAGCAGCGCCGTCGTACGGATACGGAGCGAGTGCCAGTACGTATAGTGCGGCGCCCGCCGTTAAAGCTGTCACGTTTGCTCCCTCGCCCACCCCAGCGCTTTCTGTTGTGAAGTGCTCGAAGTGCCTGTCTCCCTATCCGGATCCAAGCGCTGTGTTCTGTGGTGAGTGTGGCCAGCCACGTTCGGCTGCCTCCGCCCTATCTCCCGCACTGCTCGATGAGGGTGACCTCTTTGGTAGCGCCTCAACTACTGCGACCTATGTGCCACCGGCTACCCCTGCGGCTCCGGCGTATTCTGTGCCTCAGTCGACTTGGGGCTCCAATTCTGCGCCATCGTCGTCCCCTTTTGGAGCTCCTTCCGTAAGCGTTGGGTATACACCTCCAGCTGCCCAGGGTTTGTCTTCGTATGGGGCTCCTGGTGAGACCCCATCGTTCTCTTCACCTGCGATTCCTGCTCCGCCTGTGGACAATATCCCACCGGCTTCGGTGACTATGAACACGACCCCATCTGTCAACAGCGTCAGCTCCCTGTTGCAGAATCTCTCAGGTGATTGATCGCAATATTGCTAATATGTGTACTGTGACTTACCTGTGTCTGGTATCTAGTCACGTCCCACCCTAACAGCGACCGTGCCGAGCGTGAAGAACCTGATGGTAAGGGCGTGGGGGTTATCGTCCGCAGTGTCGTTCGTGCGCGCAACATGGATTCTTTGTCGACGCGACTTGCGATTTCAAATGCTGTCGACATGAACAAGACGCAACCGATGGAGCACATTGAGGGGTACAACGTGACTAAGGTAAATGATACGATCAGCATTGTTCAAAACGAACGCGCGGATTCAGAAGAAGATCGTTATTACGACGAGCGTACGCTTCCGGATAACGGCGAGTGGCTTCAAATATTGCGCAAGAACCGGCAAAATGGCTCCAAATTTACTGGTTTGAGAAACCAATTACATTTGTTGGTTACTTGGCACATTATCTGATTTTATCTGCCATATCTGAACAGATCCTCAATTTCCCCCCGATTCAACATCGTTGTTTCGTGATGTCAACAACAAGAAGTTCCCTCATCTGGAAGAGTACATCTGGAAATGGAAGCGAATCAGCGAGTTTTTCACTGAGACTGCGTACGCTTTTGTGGCCTTGTTCTTCAATTGGCGCCAAAGTTTCGTATTCTCACTTTACGTGTGCTTTTGATTGTAATGTACTAGGTATGTGGAAGTCACCATGCTTGATGATGCCAAAAAGCTAGTTTGCTCGATGGCCATCAAGTCTCCTGCTGAAGCTGAAAACATTTTGAATGTCATCAAAACGAACCCGACACCGATTGATGCTGAGTTTCTCAGAATCGCAAAAGAAAGTGTGACGACTGGCCTTACCAAGCGCAAACGAGATCACATGCTACTGCTGACCAAGAACATGATCACTTATATGAGTGATTATGTACAGGACGGTCTTCAACGATTTGACTTGATGTGGGAGAAGAGCATGTTGGATCATTACAAGCCACTTGCATTTTCCGAAGTAGGCAACGGGTCTGGTTATCGCGTGGATGCAGAAGATGCAAACTTTGTGTCTAGAGTATCTGTGCTGGTCCCAGTTTACTTCCATGCGAAAGGAACATGTTTGTTTGATCGCTCGCGAGAAGACAAGGTCACAAGCCGAGTTTCCGGTGTCGGCATTTCTCCCGGTGACCTTAGACTTGGTCGTCTTGCTGACTCTTATCTTTTTGGTGCACTTTCCATCCTGTCAACCTCTCCAGTGGCACTTGCACAAGTATTCCCGGAGCTGACTGATGATTTGGTCAAGTTTGATCAAGTTGAAGTTGTATCTGTTCTCGCTCGTGAGCAACAGTACAATGATGAAGGCGTGTATGCCGTTCGCTTTTGGAGAAACAATCGCAGTCGAGTTGTTGTCGTTGATGACTACATCCCGTGCAGTCAATACGG
Source organism: Elongisporangium senticosum (assembly GCA_023335835.1). Taxonomy (NCBI): domain Eukaryota; phylum Oomycota; class Peronosporomycetes; order Pythiales; family Pythiaceae; genus Elongisporangium; species Elongisporangium senticosum. The sequence goes on along the minus strand of JAADVQ010000038.1, from coordinate 44,291 downwards.
AAAGCCAGTTTTTGGATCGTTCACTGGTAATAACGGAAAATTTGAAATCTGGTCCCTTCTCATTGAAAAAGCGTACGCGAAGCTTCACGGTGGATACGAAGCTATCGTTGGTGGTCAAGAAGCGGTTTGCTTACAAGATCTCTACGGTGGAGTCCCCAGCAGTTACAAACTTCAGGAGAAGTGCCCCACCGAAGAAGCGGCGTGGCAAACGCTTAATCGATCGTTACAGGCTGGCTCACTTGTGGGTTGCAGCAATGAAAGCGTCGAAATGGAGCTTCCAAATGGTCTGCGTAAATCCTTGTCATACGGCATCATGAAACTTGTCGAATTGGACTATCTGGGAGAGCATGTTCGCTTGATCCAGTTACGAAACAGTTGGGGTATTGGCTCGCACCAGCAGCCTGAAAAATGGATTGGTGCGTGGTCCAACGAAGACCCAAAGTGGCATACGTTTTCACGAATGCAAAAGGTCGAATGTGGATTTCAATTCCGAGAAGATCAAACCTACTGGATGGATTTTAGCGCGTTTTATTGCTTCTTTAGCAACATTCAAGAATCGTGTAACCTCTACAATTTCGCATCTGTTCCTGATGGTATTGGCAACCCAATCACGCCCAGCTTGAGTGTTCATATTGTTCGTGGTGAATGGAATGGAATCACCTGTGGTGGCCGTGATGCGCTTCACCTGAATCCTCAGTATCAATTATTTTCTCCTGCACCGCAAGGCTGCATGTTGACACTACACCTTGAACAACCGTCCAGACGTATGAAGAATCTCCAAGAGTATGCGTGCTACATTGCACCGATCGTACTGAAAAATGGCGAACGAATGCACCGCAAAGTGGATCTGTCTCACGACGTGGTTGCAACGGGCACATTTATCTCGAACCGCAGCTGTGTCCTGGAGGTATCGCTTGACAACACAGGCCACGAAAGTGGAAAACCCTTTGTTATTGTGCCTGCCACCTACGACGGCCAGCTCCCCTATGCTCTCGAGTACTCGCTCACGTTGTTTACGACGAAACCTACTGCAATCTTGCCGATTTCTGATACATCGTCCCTGCCGGTCTGCTGCGTTTGTCAGAAAGCACTCTCTGGCACCTTCCGAACGTTCACGTATTCGCAGGACGGCCATACTCAAGTGGATAGAGTTTGCAAGGATTCTTGCGTTGACGTCTATCGTGCTCGAAACACACCTGTCTGTGTTGATTGCAACCAACAAATCGAAATGGTCGAAGGCCGTTTCTCAGGACGAATGTTTACCTTGCCTGACGGAGCGAGTATTCATGCTGAGTGCATCGACGCTTATCGCATTCGTACCTCTGAAAAATGCATTCACTGCGGCCATGCTATTGCGGCAATCCCAGGTCGATTCGATGGAAAATACTTTGCAATCGAAGGAGGGGGTAAATGCCATGGGGAATGCATGGAAGCCTACCAACTGAGTACTGCCAAACGATGCGTGCATTGTGGTGATGCTGTGATGAAGATCCCTGGACGCTTCGATGGACGCTTCTACAAGATTGAGGGCGAACAACTTGTTCACTTCGAATGCTGGGATAGCTACCAGATTTCGGTGGCTCCCAAGTGTGTTCAATGCCGTCAGGCTATTGTTCAAATTCTGGGCAAGTTTGATGGACGATTCTACGAACTCAACAATGGCGCGGGCAAGGTTCATTTCGAATGCTGGGAAACCTATCAGGCTGCTCACCGTTAGTGCCCACCTGAACCAGAAACGGGTGTCAAACGGAGCATGGATGAATGTGAAACCTCGTTGCATGTCATGCATTCTAAACAAAAATGAATGAAGAGTTCACTTGAGCTCATAAAACTAAGTCCATGTTGATGTTTTATTTTCAAAATGTACTACAGCGTGCAAAATGGATTGACAGGAGTTCGCCCCCAGGCACTATGCGTGGAGGAGTGGTCGCGGGTGGCTGGAGTCGCCGGAATCGAGGGAGGAAAGCATCGCAATTCCTCGAATGAGATACTTCGCGAGCAGCTGTGGAATTTGGCGATTACGCGCGAAATTCCACAGACGAAAAACCATCAGGGCAAACAGCATGCGACGGAATGTCGTGTGGCGAATCCATCCCTGTACAATGCCGTAGACCTCCCGCATCCGAACCTCGGCTGATAACACGATGGAGTTTTCCACCACTTGATTAAGCTCCTGTTGGCGAAGTGCAACTCGCTGAAACTCGTTCTAGACATACAAGAGGAGAAGTATCAAGTGAGAATATGAGCCAGATCAGTATCCCAATGCAATCGTAGTAAACGTACGTAGTGATGCACCACATCGTCCTCGAGGCTCTTGGCAAGCGCCGTTAGGTTGTTGCGCATTTCGTCAACTTGATTCAGCTCTCTCGTGAGGATCGATCGCTGCATGGGGGTATTAAGGTTAGTTTAATATGATCAAGAAGCTGCCACAGGTCGAAAGTGGCGTACGTTTTCACGGGAGTAGTTGAGGAGATGCTCCTCCATCTCATCACGCTTGCGCGATTCTTCGTCAACCCGTTCCTGCAGTTCGCCGACCTCGTCATAGATCTGCGGTAGACGCTCAAACATGCTGGACGTCTTGGCCAAGACCTACGAGCGGAACATGTTACAGCTAAATAGGATAGTGGGCACTCAGTAAGCGCTTCGCTTGCTGAACGAACCCGAGCGGGTGAGCTGGCAGGCGCTTCAGATGCGGCCGAGCTGTGCGCCAGAATGTTACTGTTGCGAACAGTTGTACTGCGCTTCCAGTCGTCCACCAGGTTGTCCAGAGCCGTAGTGTACCGCTTCATGGCCTCCTGACGCGTCATTGGGCCCAGACTACGCCACTTCTCCCTGCACGCAGACGTCAGACCCACAGACCCACTGCACGTTGCAATCCAATAGAGCGTACCACTTTGCCGACTCAAACTTGGACAGACCGACCGGGGGCGGGAGGCTGGAGCACGGGCCCACAGTCACTTGCTGCGCGTAGGCGTAAAAGTCTCTCTTCACCGTCGAGTTCTCCTGCGTTAAAATGCGATGCGGGCCTTCACCAGAGTACGAGTGAGAGTCTGATACACTGAGCCATGCAGAGAGCGCACAGACCTTGGTACGAGTCAACGAACAGAAGCGCGGCCGCAAACTCGGCCTCCAGCTCTGTCGGCGCCGCTGTGTCCGGGTTGGAGGACGCGGAGGACATGGCGCGGTCGAGCGGGCGCAGGTCGTCGTTTTCGTCGTCGTCTTCGACGCTGCCAGAGTCGGTGGCGCTCAAGGGCGAGAGAAAGCGATCGCGCGCGGCCTGCAGACCCGTGACCTGTGTGACCACTGCGCTCAGGCGAGACGTCGGGCGGCGGAGTGTCGGCATAGCGGCCACGGAACCGGGTGATGAGCCGCGGAAGAAGGAGCAAAGCGTCAGTGTCGGTCTGGGCGTTCGAAGTCAGAGGGTATGCGTTTTGACAGGTCACGTCTGGCCCAGTTCCACTTGAAGCTCATTTTGGTAATTTGGCTCCTTCCGTATTAGTCAACCTGAAATGAGAGGCGCAGCGCTGCTGGTGGCACTTCTGGCGGCCGTCGTGGGCGCGCTGGTGCTGCTTGGGGAGAACGCCCAGCTGCCCAAGTATGACCAACTCAAGATCCAGCACGAGGCCATGCGCAAGGCGGGGGAGACCTTCGAGTACGATCTGGAGAACCTGGACACGCCGCGTCTGGCCGGGAAGCCCTTGCAGGTGAAGAACGGAATGCTGCTCCATGGAGTATGTGTGGCGCCAGAGTAACTGAGTGTGCATGACCACAGCTTTTGGCGTACCTGATGCGCACGCCTGTCATCGGACGCCTCATGAACAACGTTCTCCAGAAGGACAACAAAATCATTGAGATCCGCAAGTACGTTGGCACTTTAGTGGCACTTCTGCATTCCCATATCCATAGGACTCAATCTTTGTGTGCGATGGTACTAGGCTGGCATCATTCATCTCGGATATGCCCATGTTCTATCCCTTTGTGGAGCCGAAGGCTTTGGCCGAAAACTCTGCGCAGCCTTTGTCTCTTGAAAAGTTCCGTGACAATGGAAGCCCCGTGGACAAGAGCAACGGTGCTCCGTTCAAGCAATGGACCATCGCTGATTACACGTCTCGTTACACATCTGGAGAGCTGACGCCTGTGCAAGTGGCTCGAGCCGTTCTGAAGGCCATCAAAGAGTCTGAGGAGGGAGAATACCCCTTGAAGTTGTTCATTGAGAAGCACGATGACATGATCATGGCTCAAGCCAAGGCATCTGCCAAGAGATACGCCCAAGGCAAGCCTCTTGGCGTGCTAGACGGAGTTCCCGTAGCTATCAAGGATGAAATGGATATCATCGGCCACAAGGTGTTTGCAGGAACGTCGTTCATTGGCGACGAGACGGGCATTGCCACAACAGATAGTCCTCCTGTTGCTCGTCTCCGTGCTGCCGGTGCAATCATTCTTGGTACAACGAACATGCATGAGATTGGATCAGGCGTCACGGGCTACAACATGCACTACGGCACGGTGCGTAACCCGTACAATCCCAAGCACTACACTGGCGGAAGCTCCAGCGGATCTGCTGCTGCCGTGGCTTCTGGTATTGTCCCGCTTGCTGTTGGCGTCGACGGCGGGGGCTCTGTTCGCATTCCTGCGGGAATCTGTGGCGTCGTGGGCATCAAGCCCACCTTTCAGCGCGTGCCTCCACTGTTCCAAGATTGCCCGTCTGTTTGCCACACGGGCCCAATTGCTGGAACCGTGCGTGATGCAGCGATTGGCTACGCAGTCATGAGCGGTGGTGACGAGGGCTATCTTCCAAGCTTCCATCAACCCGCTGTGGATCTTCATTCGTTCGACCATACGAGCAACCTGGAAGGTGTGAAGATTGGATACTTCGGCGACTACACGAACAGCTCATCGCCTGAGATTGTGGCGGCTGTGGAAAAGACCTTGGATGCATTGAAAGCCCGTGGAGCAGAATTGATCGAGACCAAGTTGAACTACCTCACTGCTATTCACATGGCGCACAGCACCACGATCTCGTCTGAAATGGCTCAAAGCTTGGACAAGTACTACAGTCGCTTCGATGAAATCTCACCCGAAGTGCAATCTGTTCTCACCTTTTCCAGAAACATGTTATCGATGGATTACATCGCGGCGCAACGTGTGCGAGCGTTTGCGCTCCGCCAATTTCAAGAGAAAGTGCTGAGCAAGGTGGATGTGTTTGTCACCCCGACCACTGGTATGACTGGACCTGAGATCCCATTGGACGCGTTTGAAGTGGGTGAGCTCAACGGAAAGCAGCTTGGAGAAATCTTTCGCTTTAGCGTGTATGGCAATCTCATTGGTGTGCCTGGCGTTGCGGTGCCCATCGGCTACGACGCGAAGGGTCTACCCATTTCGATTCAGTTCCAGGGTGAGCATTGGAATGAAGACATGATCTTGCGTCTGGCTCACACGACTGAGCGCATTTACGCGGAGAAGCAGAAACAGCCGCAGGTGTATTTCTCCATCCTGGATGACGCAGCCAAGCAGCCGCGTGATTAAATCGTGCAATGGTTCTCTTGAAAAGACCAATACATGTGCATAAGCTTTGGCGTGTGAAAGGAGGAGAAGATAAGTTTCGAATCAGGTTTTCATTTGATTCTACTTTCCGTTTCTACCTTCAGTTGTCACAACGACGACAGTATCTAATCTTCATCTACAAACAGGATCTTTGTCAGCAACAGGGCAATCGGACACCACATTGGATCAGACGCACGTACATGCTTGAGCTGGATCATTGAGATACTGTCTGCGCCGCGTAGAGAAATCCTGCTTGTAGTGGTGCGTGGATGAAGCCGTCAGCCTATTTTTTGCCAGGCTTCGTAGGGCCTGCACGTCCACAAGTGTGAGGTCCTGCAACATATGAAGCGGCAGCCACCAAAATACCTCACGTCGTTTTTTGAGCGGCTTCGTGCGGTTGCGTTGCATGAGGACGATAGGGACGATGCCAGCAGCCAGGATTGCGAACAGGCCGAGCCAGTTCATCCACGAGTCCTCCACGCCCTTCTGGGAGAAACGAAGCGCTTCGTCAAAGTTCCTGTTTAAAAAGTGCATGAGTTGATCAACGCAGGCCCCGAACAGATTTGGAGGCGCCACTCACTCGAATCCCTGGTCGTCTGCAATGCCGTAGACGTCGTACTTTTCCCGTCTCTCGGGGTCCGATAGCACGCGATAGGCTGCACATCAAAGCTTAGTGTGAAGCAGCAGACTATGACTTACATACACCAGCGCAGCTGACCATTGGTGATTTTGACAAACTCCTCCTTCATGGACTCTCTCGTGTCTTCCGTCTGTTTGTCCGGATGGAACTTGAGCGACAGCTTTCGGTATCTGCGGCACAACAGCAGTCCATCAGCACGGCTTCTCTATTAGTTGTCAAGCCAGACATAGCGCTTACGCTTTCTTCATCTCAGACGCAGACGCAGAGGCCTTGACACCCAGCACGTCATACAGATCTTGGCCCACGGCCACAGCCACAAACAGGCACAAGCAGAGCAGGCGTAGCACCAGCGATCTGCCGCCCATGATGATCAACGCACTGTGGCCACGTGGGGAGCCCGATCCAAGACCGGTTTTTCAGCCAATCAAAAGAGTATAAAATGGCCTAGTATTGTGTGCGGATACGGTACATCGATGCTAATCAAGGCCGGACGATCTCATCGGGAGTCACGATGACATCCAGCATGCGGTCGTGGGGTGCGATTGGGACCTCTGCGGTTAGTTGCGGCGATAGACATAGACCCTAAAGAGTGTGTGTATAAGTGAAAGAGGCAGCATATGCGTCAACTATGATATAGGTAATACAGAATGAAAAGAGCACTTACAACGAGCATTGGCGTGGGCTTGCCATGAGCAGCATACGAGTCTCCCAGACGGCGAAGAAAGGAGTCTACGATGAGTAACAACACAATAGGTTCAGTACAATCCATCTGATCCATGCTTGGGACATTGCTAGCACACCGTAATATCCTTTCCCGTGACCCAAACGGCCACCAGAGCGATCGAACGCCACACCAGGCAGCAGAATCATGTCCAAATCCAGCGCTTCGATGGGATCCTGACGCAAATCTCCACTAGCCAGTGTCAAAGGAGGGTCTGGGATCTGCCACTTGTCCTGTAGTGTCCAAAGTTTACACAATGAAATGCCAGTCAACCATGGTGAGACCATCAATCAGCCTTCAAAGCCCTTCCTTACCTTTGGGAACACTAGGATGTCAGCAAGAGACTGAGCCTGTACCATGCACATGTCCTCTGCCTGCTTGCCCGTGATCTTTGGCACGTAGACTGTCTTGTTGGCCGCAAAAGCTGCTTCAAGCAGCACTGTCGTATCCGCTTCCTTGGGCATGTGCAGATACACACTCACAGCCGCAGCTCGCTGGAATTCTGGCAGGGCGCACACATTGGCGGCCAGGCGAACGCTCTGGTCGCTGATCTCGCAGTCGCTAGTGGCCTTTAACACACCAGCGATGCGCTTGCGCAGCTCCTTCTTGAGACTCATGGCGTCCGACATCTGCTGCCACAGAGGTGATCAGATACTGTACCAGTGGGAGGTACAGTGCACAATTAGTCTGGGCTGAGTTGTATACCGCGGAGGCCGGAAGAGCAAGAACGCGGGTGACGTAACGCCGGCGCGCTCTGGACCGCAGTCGGCGTTTCCCCCCGAGAGCCGTTGGCAGAGGAGAAGGCAGCGATGTCGCTGGAAGACGACGTGGGTCGCCTGTCCATGGTGGAGACCCCGCCGCTATCCTGTACGCTGCGTTGACAGTGGTGCTTGCGGACGTGTGGGGGGGGCCTTTACTTAGCCATTCTCTATATGTAGATGCATCCGACTATTACGATGGAGACGACGAAGACGTGTTGCGCAAGGCCGCCAGAGCCGGCATCCTGCTGCTAGAGAAGAACCAGGAGCTGCAGGAAGAGAACGCGGCACTTCGGGCGCAGGTGGCGGTGCTGGAAGACACTCACCCGAGTCTGAGAAATGAGCTGCAGTCGCGAGACGATGAGCTGGTGGCCTTGAGAGACGAACGGAAGAAGAGCCTGTTGGAGATCAATGCGCTGCGAAACGAGCTCAAGGCCAAGTCTGGGCTCGTGACGGACGCTTTGGAGCGAGAACATCGGATGAAGAGCGAAGTCGAGGAGGCAGAGAAGACCAAGCAAGAGATGGCGTACCAACTGGACCTACTGGAGGCCGAGTTCGCAGTCTTGCAGCGCAAGAAGGAACAAGACCCCGCAGAGCGGATGAAGAACGAGGGCTTCGCCGTCAGCAATCCTGCTCACACGTACGACTCGAACCAGGCGAGTGTCTTCACCTGGTCTGATCACGAAGAGCTTATGCAGAAGTGGCAAGCGACGTCTGAAGAGAACGATGTTATCCATGTGGAGCTGAAGAGTTTGCGGAAAGAGATCGATTCGTTGCGGCGAAAGGCATCCAGAGCAGCCGAGTGCTTGGTCCACATTGAACGATTGGAGAAAAAGAACTCGAAGCTTCAGCATCAGAACGACACTTTGCACGAAGAGCTCACCGAGGAGCGAGCTGTGCTCGAAAGCGTGCGGACAATGAATCTGATGTACAAGGTGCGTTCATTCGCAATTCAACTACACACTTAAGATTTGTATCGGTTTCTAACAAACACTGGCTACTCTGATGCAGAAAATCGCGGATTCGCGACCATTCTCCACTGATTGCACATGCACAGTCCACGAATCCGGCGAGGCGCAGAGTATCGGAATTTCGGTTCAGGACGTTTTACTTGACAGAAACATGGTTCTGGAGACCGAAATTCGCGCTCTTCGACTCGCTATGGCTGCGCAGAGATCTGGTGAGAGATCTATCGACAATCAGGCCACGAACGAAGATGAAGAGGAGCTCGATCTAGTTGACATCCGACGCCTTGATAGTGATATGAGCACCATGTCAAACTTCAGCGAGCTGGCTGGAGACACAGAGGCTGCGCAGGCGATACTTTTACGCAAGGTCCAGTCTCTGCAGGAGAAGCTGATGGTGGCCAGGGACATGCTGAAGCACACCAAGTTGCAATGGAGCGCGGCAGTTGCATCCCAAAAGGCGTTGGAAGAGTGCAATCGATCAGCTCAAGAGGAGATCACGAGACTGACACAATCTCTCGAGTACCAGATGACCGCCATGTCTTCCAGAGGCCAGGAGGATGCTACCGGAGACTCTCCTCGAGTCCGACGAAACAGTCGACTGGATGACAATGACGACGAAGAACGCTGGGTAGAGGAAACAGCTCCGTACCCAGCACCTCCCGGTGATTTGAACTCTCCTCTTATCAAGTGCTTGCTGGACCACTGGACCACAGACAAGTCCAAGATCATGACGTTGACCGATTGGTTACACCATGCCATCCGAGGTACTGGAAAACCAACACCTCTGCGTCTGCAAAGCTTGACGAGCGAAGTGGCTGCTGGTTTTGCACAGCTACTGGTTCCGATCATGCGCGAGAAGCACGGCGTGTCCGTGAGCATCTACCGTCGCGACAGTGTGCACATTCTTTCGGATCTGGTTCTGCAGACCAACCAACCCAGCAGTGCAGTGCCGTCATACTCCACAGCATCGCCATGCCCAAGTCCTGCAGATCAAGCCGAGGTGATCTCATGCAGCCAGTCACGCGAAACGGCCGAGTCTGCGGCGCGATCGCCCTGGCACCAGGCGAGTCAATTCCTCATGGGCGAGACGCAGTTTCTCTATGGTTAATGAACACTCTTGCGTATGTGTGTGTACGTCGTGTGGCCAGTTGTAGTGATGGTTCTTCCTAGAGAGTGCGTATCCAATAGCTGGGTTCAATTGGCACGTGTTTCGCTGTCGATAGACAAAAGACAGACAGGACTAAGCCATGTTGGCGTCTTGAAGAATTTTCTTTTGTTCTTTCAGCGTTTCCGTCGCAGAGGGGGGAACAAAGGCAGTCACACGACCAAGTATAGGTGCTTTGATGCGCACGAGGAGTCGCGTGGTGGCAGTTTGGTGCGCTTGACTTGTACCTGATCCTCGATAGGCGTGCTCTTAAGTTTCCACGAAACTATTATAGAAACAGTATAGGGGGATGCACCCACTGGTGCCTCCGCAGGCAGCATCCTGCCATTCAAATCCTTCCATCCGTTTCGCTTTTCCTCCTTTTCTTCGAAAACGAATGCTGGCGTAGCTGATTATGGACAGCAGCCCTGGATACACTCGAAGACTCATCTTATCGGATGGCAAGATTCTGCGCCCAAGGAAACGCTGTGGATAAAGGATTGGTCACTGGATAAAAACGTAGAGGGGCCGTTTCAAAGGAAGAAAAACGAGGAACAAAAGCGAAGAAGACAAAACCTCTGGAAAGGGACGGACCTCGCCTCGAATCGCTCATTTTTTTAGTTGGCACTTGCCTATTACCCCAAAGTCTCAACGACTTCCTCTCGCCTGACGATCCCGATGCAGGCACTGCCAACGGACGACGCCTCACAAATCCTCAGCAGCACAGGGATCTCCGGGTTAGCAGCAGCCTTCATGGAACCGATGGACCAGTTTTGCCCACGCCCCACGCACTCCATGCAGCTCGCAGGTGAAGACAGCTCCATAGACATCTGGTGCGACACGACCTCGAAAAATCTCTTTTCGGGTTCTTTCATTGAACCATCGACGCCAGAACCAGTATTCGAACATGGCGCTTGTCCCAAGCGACGTCATTCCTTGTGCTTCAATGAGAACTACGCAAATGCGAAAGGACACAACTTCGAGTGGAGCTCGACCTGCGCGCCAGTCAAGCTTGAACCTTCGCACGAGCCATGCACAGATGACATTCCATGGACAGAGTTGGTCTTCTGGCTTGGTAATGCAAACACGGGCAAAGTCGAGTGTTCCTGCATGGCGTGCTCGCGAAGCCATGGCCCTTCCGCTTGCCGCGCCGCGCGTCGTCGTCGAGGGTACGTTCCGTACCAGAGACTTTCGTCCAAGATTCCAGTGATCAGCCTCCCGCGCATTGAAGGCGTGAACTGAAGCGTCTCAGCATGAATGCCGTTGTACCAAGTATGTGTAGATCAACCCACTAACTTATTTCGATCTGTAATCCTCTTGGTTGCCGTCCCTATACAGCGCACAACGTATAGTGTACACTGTATATTGATTGACACAGTAGCCGCGGATTATACGACCGTGTTTTGAAAATATTCGTATTCGTGGTATGTTTGCGTCACCACGTGGAAACAGCAGGTGATCCTGGACCTAGCCCCTAGCTACTAGGGTGTGACAGACAGGCCGATATTGAAGAGCTCAACTTCCACGTCGAAGCTGGCAGGCTGGGTACCCCCCTAGGTACTGCGATGTGGTATCCGCAACGTACTGGTCGTCCACACTGGCGTGCATTTCCACCTTACGAGACATGAACTGAGCCTCCAGGATCCCCTTCCGACTACTTCAAGGCAGGAATGCAGTTGTTCTCCTAACAGAACACAGGTCAAATCTCTGGATTGGTCCTCCCCCCTTGTCGCTCCAGTCCAGACCTTTGCTCTGTCTATGCCCGTTGTCTCTCCTGACCAAGGTGGGCCGTAGCATTATTTTGCACCACCATTGGTTGCAATTGGCACATTTAAACCTTTCTATTGGCTATAAATGTCACTGCCTCCACGGGTCGCTTCAACCCTGCGGATAGAAGGTCGCATCCTCTTTTCTGGCCAGATTTCCCTCTGGTCTCATCTCGAGAGCTGCATTGAAGTCGCTAGAACAGCCTCCAAAAAGAGCTTCATCATCATTACTTCAAGCAAGGGCGCTTCGAAGTTCTTCTGCGGCTCTACGCCAGCACCCATGCGCTCTCGGAGTCGCGTGCGGCTGTATTAAGGCGCGAATTGTGTGGGTTGCCGACCCGTTCTGCTGGTTGTGTTGCGAAATTGCAGCGTCCTTTTTTGTTGAAGTGCTTTTCTTATTTAACTGGGTTTCCGCACAGTGGGCACTTCAATGCGCTTCGCTACCACCAGAGGCCCTTCCCCTGTCCCGCGATTCGTCAATGGGGATATGGCCGATCCAAGAGACCTTCCCCCTTTCCCTCATGAATCATTCACATCCACTTGTGAATGACCAAGTGATAGTGAATTGAATAAATCACCCAGCTGTTTGAAACATCACGCCATCCATCTGCGGGGTGAATGCTGGCACTTTTCATTCTTCTTCGACGTGGCAGCGCTACTCTTCTGCCCGTACAGACCAGACGAGAGGAGAACGTAAGAGTTCAGATAGCAATGGATATGAATTCGCTCATTCACCACCACCACGGGGCGGCCTCTCCGTCTGCCCAGCAGTCCTTCCCGTCCTATCCGGGCACCGGTCTCCCGGGGCTGCGCACGCACTTCCCGTCGCTGCCCATCTTCCGACCGCCGGGATCTGAGTCACAGACCATGGAGCGAGAGCACGCCAGGGAAGCGGACAGCGCAGGACAGCAAGACCGGAGACGATCGCCGGCGACGACACTGGCGCCACTTCGTTTCATTATCCCTTCCTCTCACTGTAATTCCTCCGTGAACGCATATGCCAACGAAGCGCTGTCGTATCGGTCGAACGGGACACTGGCCGTGAAAATGGAGCCGAAAGAAGACTCGTACTCCCGAAGCTATGCCCAAGTCGAGAGCGAGCACGTCGGCCTTGCGCACATGTCTCAAGCGAGCGACGGCGCGTACCGATCGACCCGCAATGAGGACTTCGACTACGAGCGCGCGGCGATGGAAGCTGACGATGCCAAGGAAGCCAAGCCCAAGGCCAAGAAGACTGCGGCGAAGCGCACACGAACGAGCAAGAACTCCAACCGATCGACCAAGAGCAAGGCACGACCAGGACTTCGCAAGGGCAAATGGACCGACGAAGAATCCAGGTATGCCACCCAGCTCACCAACTACTTCAAGGAAGGTCTGCTGCCCATCGAACGCGGCACGATGCTTCGTCTGTATTTATCGCAGAAGCTCAACTGTGAGCCTATGCGCATCACCAAGAAGTTCACAGGTGGCGAGTGCATCGGCAAGCAGGTGTTCCGCCCGTGCAGCCCAACACCCGAGTCCCGAGTGCGCCTCATGCAGGCCAACCTTGAGCTGGTGGCACTGGAGGCCGCTTTCCTGAGAAGACTCAAGGAAAACCGAGAAGAAGCCCCCGAGTCAACCTCCGTCGACATTACGGAGGAAGACATCGGTGAGGAAAAGCCCAGTCATGCCACGGGTCGACAGGCGACAAAGCGACGATCCAACGACGAGGACGCCGAGGACGATGGTTTTACATCGGAATCGTCTGCCTCCTCAGACGAAGCTGCTCAAAGCGCACAGACGAATGTCGCTTCTGGTGTCAAAACGCAGCAGGGCGAGGACGAGGAAGACGCCAACGCTGTCGGGCTGCTGCTAGATTTCTTCTACAAGGCCAACCGGACCACCGTTTCTTCCACGACCGAGTCGTCCAGCAAGAAGATGGCTGTTGGTCTGGCATTGGAGGGCAAGGAGCTTCCTGCATCTCCGTCCAAGCGCATCCGCACGCTCTCCATCAACAGCCACTGCGTCGAGGACGCCGCTTCCACAGCCAAGCGTTCGCGTGTCGGGTCGTTCACGATCTGTGCGCCGATCCAATGATACAATACCTTATTATAGAGTTTTGACAATTAACCCCACATAAAATATCGTATTTTATAGCCAAACAACTTGGTCGTAATAAACTATTTATCAGTATTTTGTCTGATATATTCTCAACAGATGGTAATATACTGGTTTTGCTGCGAGGCCATTTTAGCCAATCAACAGTGATGTTTGAATGTGTTGGTTCATACCAGCCCATACAACGTCTTGGTCAATGGCGCGAACCAAAAAGTGTGCGCGTCGCGTCGGCAGCAAGACCCGCGATGTGCAGACCCCCAATGCCACTGCGCCGGCAGCGCCTGGAGGCCCCAGCAAGAAGGCAGTCAAGGCCAAGATCAAGGCGAAGGCGAAGGCCAAGCATGCTGCCAAAATGGCCAAGAAGCAGCTGAAGGCGGCTGAGAACGCCAGCCCTCAGGATGAGGAGGAGGAGGAGGAAGCGAGTGACGATGGGTTTATTGTCCTGGATGAAGAGAACGACGCCCCTACCAACGACCAGAAGGCTAACACAGCCAATGGTGACGCTGATGAAGACGAAGAAGGCGAGCTGGACGATGGCTCCAGCGTCTTGATGAACGCGTCCATGCCGTGGATGGGCTCGCGCACAGGCTACTTCAATCCGAACCTATACGTCTCACTGCACGATGAGATCGTAGACTTCGTGCGCTTCATGAGTCCGTCGAAAGAAGAGATAGAGCGTCGCGCTGAGCTAGTCAAGGAGATCCGTGAAGTGGTCGTGTCGCTGTGGGCGGAGGCCAGCCTCGAGACCTTTGGGTCGCACGAGACGCAGATGTTCCTGCCCAACAGCGATATCGATATGGTGGTGTTTGGCGTTCCCAAGGGTACGGCCCCGCTCTTTGAGCTAGCGCAGCGGCTGGAAGAGCTCGACATGGTGTCGTACCTGGAAGTGATTGACAAGGCCCGCATCCCCATCGTCAAATTCGTGCACAAGGCGTCCAACGTCCACGTCGACATCTCGTTCAACATTGGCGGAGGACTGGCCACGGCTGACCTAGTGAAGCACTACATGCGCGTGTTCCCGGCCTTCCGCCCGATCACTCTCGTGCTCAAGTACTTCCTGGCTCAGCGTGGGCTGAATGAGACCTTTGCCGGAGGCATTGGGTCCTTCCTCCTGCAGCTCATGGTGGTCAGCTTCCTTCAGCACTACCGCCGCAATCTCGGTGCTGAGCACGACGATCCCAAGTACAACAACCTTGGTCGTTTGCTGGTGGGCTTCTTCACCCTCTACGGCCGAGACCTGAACTACAATGACGTCGGCCTCTCTGTTCGCGACGGCGGCTCCTACTTCCGCAAGGAAGACCGCCAGTGGTACGACGACAACCGGCCGTTCCTGATCTCGGTGGAGAACCCGAACGAGCCCAGTCTCGACATCGGCAAGAACTCCTACGAGATTCGCACTGTGAAGCGATCCTTCGACTACGCTCGCCAGGTGCTCACGAACGAGATCCACCGCCGCGGCCAGTTCCAGCCACTCGCAGGCACCATTCTCGGAGCCATCATCCCTGCCGACAGTCACTTGTTGGACCGTGACGCACCAACGGCCTTTGGCTTTGAAGTGCTGCACCACGACCCCAAGAAGACGGCGGCCATCAAGCGCCAGTACGAAGCCAGGTGCGAGGAGGAGAAGGCCAAGAAGGCCGAAGAGTCTGTGGCCAAGGGCAGTCGCAATGGCGGTGGTCGGAGGCAGCAGGGCAATGAGCCGCCCAGCAAGCGCTGGCGTGGTCGGACTAGTCGGAATTACTAATATACCTGCTCGTACAGTATGAATGGATACCGTTGTGTTGATACCGGTTTTGTTTTTTCGGGACGGTATTTCAAGGCAGCAAAGACATGAGCATTGCATGACACCATTGGCTGGCTGGCTGTGTGGGCATCCAATATGCGCCTGCTCCGATCGATCACCCGCGCGCGTCAGCACGTGTATCTGCTGCATGCCAGAACCTTCAGCGGCCATGCCGGCAAGGTGGACCGCCAATACCTCAGCCTGTACAACTACACTCCGTTGGAGCAAGAGTTCCTGCCCAAGCTGCGACAGCAGCTGCTCAAGGACTGGCGCGCATTGGACGTGCTCGGTCGCATCTACATCTCGCTGGAAGGCATCAACGCGCAGGTCACTGTGCCTGCGAAAAACGTGTCGGCATTCGCGCGGTCTGCTCCGAGTCTGTTCGCGCAGGAGAATCTGAATTTCGGCCAGCTGATCAAGCGGGACGACACTCTGGAGCCGTTTGACAAGCTGGACATCCGCATGCGCGAGCAGATCGTGCGCGACGGACTCGAGCATGGCACGCTGGACCTGCAGAACTCTGGTCATGCGCTGCCGGCCAGTGAATGGCATACGCGCTTGCAGCAGCGCAATGCCTCCGCCGACAGCTCGACATTAGTTCTGGACGTGCGCAATTTCTATGAGCACGAAATCGGTCGCTTCGACGGTGCGACGCGCATCATGGTGGACACGTTCCGCGACACGTTCGAGGCCGTGGACGAGATCCTGGAGGGCCACAAAGCGGAGCACGACGGACGACCTCCGAGCGAGGTGATGATGTACTGCACGGGCGGCATCCGCTGCGAGAAGGTCGGGGCATACCTGCGACAGCACAAGGACATCTCGAACGTGCAGAAGCTCCAGGGCGGTATCGTAAGCTACATGAAGTTCCTCAAGGACCAGGCAGTGCCGGAATCGCTCTTCAAGGGCAAGAACTTCGTGTTCGACCAGCGCTGCGTGACGAACGAGAGTCCGGGCGAGGAGGTGACACCGGACATGCTGGGCGCCTGCTTCCAGTGCGGAGAGCCGTGCCACCAGTACACCAACTGTAGTAACCTCATGTGTCACGGGCTTGTGCTCCAGTGCAGCGCCTGCGCGCATCAATTCCTGGGCGCCTGCAGCCAGCGCTGCACGAACGAGGTGGTGAAGATGGAGGCCATGACGCCGGAGCAGCAGCGAGAGCACCGCAAGAAGAACTCGGCCACGTGGAGGAAGGCGAACCCCAATGCACCGGCCCCGCAGCGCTTCATCAAGTTCCGCCCTGTGTCACCGCAGGTTCTGGCGTCCCGCACATAACGAAATAGATTTGAAAAACCGGTTTTGGATCGGTATGGGGTCGGTTGTGTAGGCTTTTCTATCCAGTGCGCCCAACCCACGCGGTTGGGGTTTCAGAAAAAACCCTTCAAGAGGACCGCGGCAGGATGGATGACGTGGTGGCAATCCAGTAAAAAGATCCGAGGCATGAGGAGAGACGACGTGGTGCGCGTTGACTGGAGCCTGGTGGCAACGACCCCACGCACCCCACACGTTAAAGATTTCTTTTCGGCGCAAGCGGCAGACCATGTCGGACACAGGACGCTCGCCCGCCGACGAAGGCGCGCCGCGCGACGTGCGCAGCCGCTCCAAGTCGCCCCGCTCCCCACGCGACGCGTCTCCGCCACGCGGCCGCGCCGCCTCGCGCTCGCGATCCCCTGCTCCGCGCAAGGAGAACGTCGGTGGCGAGGGCGGCGGTGATATTGGTAACCCAGGCAACAATGTCTACGTGGCCAACCTAGCACATCGCGTACGTAGTTGCTGCTGCGTTGCCTCTTGCTGGCGGATGCAGCATGCATGTACAGCAGCAATGGACTGACGAAAGGACGTGGCTTGCTGCAGATCACGCAGCCAGAGCTGGAGGAAATCTTCTCCAAGTTCGGCCGACTGGACAAGTGCGAGGTCATCATTGACCCGATCACTCGCGAGTCACGAGGCTTTGCCTTCGTCACCTTCGAAGACAACCGGGACGCCGATGACGCTGTGAACGAACTTAATGGGTGCGTACTTGCGAAGCGACGCGGCCCTGGATAGGTGAAGTGCTGAATCTTCCATCGTTTCTGCAGCAAGGAGGTCGAAGGCCGTCGCATCCGAGTGGAGCACGCTAAGCGCAAGCGTGGCCACGAGAAGACTCCTGGCAAGTGTAAGTGCCCATGACGAGATCAGTGTTGGCATTGGGGCAGATCTGACAACCTCTTGCGGTGCAGACCTTGGCCCCCGCCTTGCGAGTACAAAGTATGGCCGCGATGGCGGTCGCGATAGCCGTAGTCAGGATCGCGGCCGAGATCGTGAGCGTCGTCGTAGCCGCAGCCGCGACCGTGGCGACCGTGGCTTTTCAAGACGATACGACGACCGCGGAGATCGCGGTGGTGACCGTTACGAACGCCGATATGACGACCGAGGGGCTGATCATGGCCGTGGAGGCTACGATCGCGGTGATCGTGGTGGTGACCGTGGTGGTGACCGAGGTGGCGATCGCTACCGATCGCGTCGCTAGGCCGCAAAGGCCTTGCGCTGTGCTGAACTTGGCTCTTGCATCATCATTCGGCTGGTTAATGTCACCTGACTGTCGTCGCGCGGCAGCACGAGCAGCTCATCGCCACGAGGCTTCGCTGTGTGCCAGATTGTATTTAACTTCCAACTAAATATAACCAAGCCCGTGCACTTCTCCGTCATGTTCCGGCAACGCGATCGACCGCCAATCTCCAGCAAAGCGTGTATTCGTCCGCATTACAACCAATCCGACACAGATTGCAGTTGCTAGCTGGTGCCAACATAGCATCGTCTTGAGTTCTCCACCGCACGACCAATGGCTTGAAGACACAGCGACATCTTCATTCTCGACCTAGTCGCGTCTAAAAACCAACATTTTATCCAACACTTCGCTCGAGTCCGCGTCTCCGCTCGTCTGGCTGTGCTCGAATGTCGCCTCCTATGTCGTCCATTCTCATTAGTCAACTCGATACCAATCAACATGCAGACAGCGCTTTTCAGATCACGCACCTTGACATAGAATCCGGCATCCAGCAACGGCTCAATCTTGTTCGCCAGAGTTGAGAACATCACGACGTAACTTGAAAGCGCATCGTGATTCGGTTCAGCAGATGACTTCGCGTTTGGAAACGCATACTTCGCCGATAAAAACTGCACTGGGTCGGTCTCCAACTGATGTGATTCACTTCCTTCGGGTCGCTCGCGGTTTCTGGACATTCATGGTTCGACAATGTTATCGCGTTAACTGCAACGTTTCGGTCAAGCAAGAGCACATCTTACGCTGGAGAACAGTCTGGAAACCACATGGAGATGTTCTGGTGCAGATAGCTATAGTACGGCGTGGCATGACACGGCGTCCAGAAATGAATCGACACGTCGGAGTCGGCTGAAGCAGTTGGCAAGAACGGGAAGAGATCAGACAATCAACACTGGACCATGCGATCCCGTGCATGTTACCTGCAATACGATCCGCAAGGAAGTCCATGACCTCGACAGGCGCTCGCTACAAATTCAGCAATCAGTTTAGTCGGAAAACAAGTCTGAAATCCACGCAGGTTTGACAAATCGGACCTGATGAACTCGGCTCAGATAGTAAGCAGCCACGCAATTGGGTAAAATGATCGTGAAGACTGCAAGTCGAAGTAAATTTCGCTGCGTGCGCTCGCGAAATTGAACGTACAAGCCATTTTGCAAGTTCCGAACGCAGTACCCTGCATATACGCAAGCTGGAGGCAGCAGCGGTAGCACAAACCGAAATTCTGCAAGAGCGACAGATCAGATACAATTCAGAGGACGGATATTCGGTTAGGATGTCATCATACCTTTGTGCGAACTGTTGCTGTATACAACAAGACCCCAGAGGACAAGACGACCGAGATCTTTCTTCGCATTCTATGGCACAAGCATGAGTGAGAAGTATACTACATGGAGCAAACACCCAGCTGATATTACCGGCGCTGTAAGGAACCCAGCCAACGCCAAAGGAAGGATCGTTCCAGCGATGGCAGGATATCCCTCCTTGAAGTACCAGTTCCATGGATGAACTCCATATAGACGATCTTTGCCCTAGATATTCAACAGCATTCAGCTCACCATGAATATTAATGCCAGACAGTTAAACCACGTACCTCCAGAATATTGAACTTGATAAAGTTGAGCGGAACAAACGTCAATTCTCCATAGCCGACGTAATCAATGACCAGCATCAACGCAGTCGTGATGACAGCGATCGGAAGAACTGTCAGCATCACGAAACGGACAGGGTTGTTGGTTTGCACCAGATGCATCACACCAAGGTAGACCCACAAGACGGCATTCGTTGGTCGAAAGAGAACCCCCAGAGCGGCCAGGCTCAATGCCAGAGCTCGATTTGAGTCTTTCTTCGCAGGAGGCGATTCGTCGGTTTTCTTACCGACAGCATTGTCCTGTTCACAGAAATACAAGTGAGTACGATCATAGCCACTCGCGTAGGCTTCCAATTCGCACCAAGAAGCCCCAGGGCCAGTAGGCCAGCGCTGCTGTAGTACAGAGCGTTTCGACCGAGTTCGAGAACGGTCGGACCATGGTGTAGAAGATGAACCACGAGAAGAGGTGGCACAAGAGGGCCCACTTGGCTGCGCGTCGGTCGAAGTACGTGTTGGCGAGTTTGTAGAGGAAGTAGTCGCTTAGCGCCGTCATAATGCCCTGCATGCACAGCCCTAATCAGTTCTCAGCTAAGAGCCCTGCAGCACAAACAATCACATAAACCTGCAGAATGCGCGGGCCATAAGCCACTGCCCATCGCGTGTCGAGATGCTACAGTTGAAGCCATCAGCTAATTGCTCGCATACCTTAGCCAGCCCATTTCAGATGCCTACCAGCAGCTCCAGCGCCTTGTAGAGCACTGCGAACAGTCCAGGATGCGCGAATCCTCGCAGCTTGAACTCCGACGACCACTCCCACGTCCTGCATACAGTTCCACATGTCAATTCCCCCCTTATGTGACGTCAGTGATGACACTCATACTCACAAATGGCCGTAGCCAAAGACCATGCGATGCGCCACCTCTGTGCTCTGCCAGTACTCGTCCGGGTTGAAGGACGTGCGCACGAAGAGCGCGTTCCACAGGCGGAAGAGCAGCACTGCAGCCCACACACTGCGCCTCGTGGGGATGTCGTCCCACATGCTGCTGATTGTCAAGTGGACGGATCAGTCTGCTCCGTATACCACCGCTATATTATCCGGACATCAATCCGGAAAACGGAGGCGTGAACCTAAGTGAGTGGTAAAATACCGGTTTGCTAACCTATCAGTCCAGTACCCTCTGAGGCATTGCGAGAGAAGCAGCGTGCGGGTGACGTCCGTGGGAACGAGAGCAACTGGTAGAAGCGAGGCCGGATGCTGCAGAGGGCCGTGGCGCTGCTGCTGCAGCGACTGCTGGGGAAGTTCGTGTCCTTCGACTCGTCCATGCTACGGCTGTCGCTGTGGCAGGGCGACGTGTCCTTCCAGGACCTCGAGCTGCGGCTATCGTACGGAAAAGGCTCGATCGGCCGCCTAAGCGTTAAGATCCCGTGGCGATCGCTGTGGACGCAACCGGTGGTTATCAAGGCGCAGGGCATCCACATTCTGCTGCACCAGACTCCAAAGACAGCAAATCCTGTGCTTGACGGGCTGGAGCTGGGTCTCGATGGCGATGACGCATTGACCGACAACATTGACACTGGGGATGCAGGTGATGGTACGGAATGAATTGCACATGCCAAAGCAGTACTTCGATACTGACGGAATGCCCGTGATACATCTAGATCGCACGTATTTGTCACGCCTGGTCGCGCACATCATTGCGAACGTTCAAGTGGAACTGTCCGACGTCCAGATCCGCTACGAATGCACTGAGAAATCGATCGCAAAGGTATGGCTTTGCATGGCGCTGCTTTCATTTCTGTTGATGTGAATGTGCAGATCTTAGCGATTGTAAACCCTGTATGATCAGCGCCCTGGTAGTGCGACGCTCGAAATTGGCTTTGTCAGTCTGATCAACACAAATGCCGACTGGGAACTCGAATTTACGCCTCAATCCAATACCAACATGGAATCCCGAAAGGTATGACATAATTTGATATGCTGTGCGTTTGGCTTTCCTGACGACTGTTGCTGTTTCTCAGCTCGTGACTGTTGAGCGCATATCTGCGTATATTGAGTATCATGATGTCGCATCGGCGGATCCCGAAGGAACTCCACAGAACCGTCAAGAATATTTATTACACGACTGGCATAGTGCCATGAAGGTATGATATACCATTGCTTTAGACATTTTCGGATTGAAAGGCTGATGGTGCCTTCGTTCATGTGGAACAGGTTGGACTCTACTATCAAAGTGCTCATTCATCATTTCCAGATGTCGAGATAGATTTAGACATCGGTTGCCGCCCGACGTCTCAAAACGGAACTTGCAAAATCTGCAATGGGTTGGAAGATTTGACGAAGGGTCATCAACCGCGTGTCCATTTCGGACCAGAGCATCTCGATGTCCTGTATTCTATTTTGATGGAAGTGAAGGCACCGTACGATGAATATGACCGCTTGGCAGCGATGACTCAGCAGCAAGCATCACGCCCGGAAGGGTTCGTCATGGTACTTGCATATGCGAAGCAATGGCTGTTGTCAGACTGCATAGATGCTGTGGTGGGCGAAACGCTTGTCCTCGCTGGGGATAGTGATGATGACGATGACGACGAGTTTGAGGATGCGATAACTCCGCCAAGTTTGTGCATTCGCACAGCTTTAATCGATGGTCTGCATCTAACATTCTTCTCACGTGACAGAGACGACTCAAATATAAGTTCAAGCGACCGCTATACTTGGGATTGGATACTTGGCGAAACAAGAGCTAGTATGAAGCAATCATGCGTCGAGGACGAACTACAACTTATGGTACAATCACTGATTATGCTGGAGCAATGTGGGAGCATGACGACGTATAGCATTTTTGATGCCTCATCCGATGATGACGATCTTCCTTTTGTCGAAATATCATGCGTCATTCCAGCGTATCAGAGTCGTTTGGTCGGTCATCAACCGTCAATGAGCTTTCAATTGAGGCACAAATGTGTTCTTTCTCTCAAGGATGAAACGCTGGTAATGTGGATGACTCTTTTTACTCCAGTGTATGTGTGGTGGAATGAGTGGAATTTGTTTCACCCCAGCAAATTGATTACTCGAGAGGAAGCTCGGATAGCTCCGATTTCGAAGTTATTGATTGCCATAGATAGCTTTCGCTTGATTTTTTCTGCTCACGCTCAAGTCAGCTTTGGAATGGAAGTCACGGGTTTATCAGCAAAGACATCCGAAACACATAAACATGTGACCACGAATTTCGAGTTGACGAGATTTCGCCTTTTATCAAGCACGAATGACACTGTACCATTGCATTCAGCAATAGATACGAATACAAGTGTAAACGCCCACGAAATTGTGCTTCTTGAAGGTATCTGTCTATCTATCCAGAGTCATTCACGCACAAAGTGGTCTCCAGAGGAATATGTTTGCAAGCACTCGGCCCCCGATGACTGCGAAGGTCAAAACAAGAGCATCCAAATTACTGCAAGTGAAACAGCGATGTACTCGTACGCCTTGAGTTTTCCAGTAATTCACATTAACTGGGAAACGCATGAAATCGAGACTCTATCATGGATTGTTGGAAAATGGATTTTTTTTCTGCCAGACACTGATCCTGCTGGCAAAGATCGAAATTTGTACGTACGAGATGGAAAACATCCGCCAAGGAATCTTTGCACATCAAAATGGACAATTTCGGTCCCAGAGCTACAGATTTCCTTAAGCGACAAGTCAAGATTCACTTCTCGACTTCTGCTGTCAATCAAGGATTTGAATTTCTCGCGTTGCCATTGCACTATGATGTCCACGCAGCAGTTGACAGCATTTTCAATTAGCGTCCAGGAAAATGCGCATTCACTTCTTTACAATACGGGAAATCCACGGTTGTCGACTCCAGCTTTTAGTTTGTGGTATCAAGAAGAATGGCTGTATGCAAATACTGTAGCAGAAACAATACGCGGAAGCAATGAAGCTCATTTAGTGCTCCCATATATAGGCCAATCTACGGAAATGAATGTTCGAATGGAAAGAGTTACGGGTGCTTTATCTCTGCAAAACGTCGCGCAGGTATCCGATATTATAGCTTCGTGCTACGATAATTACCACTTGGGTTTCATTGTGTCGACGAGTTATGGATATGATTTTGATGCATTTCGACAAAATCTTGCGAAATTACAAACTCATAATTCCATGATGAAAAGATCCGAAGCCATGCGAAGCGGCGACAAATATATGTTTTCAGTGGTGGCTTCCCAAGCATGCCAAATTAGCATCGTACATCACGATAAGGCAGCACCTGCAACGGATCCTGTCGAAATTGGGCTTTTGGAGTGCGACAGTTTTGCTGTACACGCCTGTTATGAAAATGCGTCTTTCTTTGAAGTCAAAGGTGCAATTCGAAATCTGCAGGTTGTTGATTCGACTCATCCAAAAACAATTCCTGGTGGATACTCTGAGATGTCAAATCGTCATTTTATCGGGTCAAATCAGCATGTGATGTCTGGCCGGACTGATATTGGATCATTTGGTTTGAAAAACGTGGTCGATTTTGTAATTAGTAGAAGCGGCAAACGAGGGTACTCTGCTAATGCTGATGATCGCGAAATGAAAATGTCCCCTATACATGTTCAAGTTCGTCTGGATTCAGTGTGTGTCGTTCATCTCCATCGAGTCATGAAACAATTCCAGCATTATGTACTGGATTACATCATTCCAGCGTTAAATAATCGCTTCGATAATATTCCGAGCCATCAAAAAGCCGAGGCTGTTGTGGAGCGTTTTGCAGTTGAGATGTCACAATTTCCAGTTTGCTTGAAAGAAATTCTGGCTGAATACCGTTCAATGCTGGAAGACTCTTCAGATGACTCCAGCCCCTCTGATGTTCTAAAGAGTCCCCTCGTACAATATGAAGTTGTTGCCAATGATTTGACGTATGTTTTACCACGCAATTCGTTTTCAACGGACAATATCATACTTCACAGCACGAATGCACGTCTATGGAGTACTGGTATTGAGGTTGGTGACTCCACCTTCTTGCAGAATGGCAGTTTCGGTGAAGAGGAGCGTTTATCATATACCAGTACAATATCTGGAGCTACAGCTGCTAAAGCGCAACAAATACGCCGAACGGAGCTGAGAAATCTTCGACGATTGGTGATGAATCAGCGATCTCGAATATTGAGCAACAGAAGTCAATTGTTTATTGATTTGAAAAGTGCAACCCAGCAAGCTCAAAACTATCTGCACGAAGGTTTTGAAGCACTTCCGGCTGCTGAAGAAGCTGTCAAAATTATTCACAACAAGTTGTTGACCCTAGACAAACAACTCGAGCTTCTTGCTGAATATTTGAAAGATGTGGACAATGCCATCGAAATTGCTAAAGCTGAAGGTGAACTTTTGAATCAAAGTGGTCGGGATAGCATGATTTTCATTCCGAGTGATGCTACGATTACTTCGAAGAGTCAGTCATATTCGCTTGATAAGATACGAGAAGCAGTGACAAGCATGTCGCAGCATTTAGTCGCATCATTGTTCGCTGCTGATGATGCTGAATTTCACGATGCACGAGCTGCATCCGAAACCACAGTGCATCTTCCGATATCGTCTGGTGAAGATATGTCAACTTCATCAATGGGATTATTTGAGTTCGAACTTGTTGATCTTAGTGGTATGACTTCGAATTCATCGGCACCGCTTTTTCATCATGCACTACTCATGGGTCGGCTTGACTGGGAACCTGAAAGTCTATCAGAAACATCATTGAGCTCCTATTTGGGGATTAATTTGTCTTTAAATGAATTAAGTGTTGGTGCAAGTGCAGACCAATACAAGCTCCTTTTGGGTATCATTTTTGAAAACTTCCAGGAGAAATCGTTTATCGTGGACGAAGACGTGTACCCGCTTTGTGAAATGTGCGACGGTCATCACTATGAGCACGAATTATGCAACGCCATCTGGATGCGAATTCCAATTAAGGTTGCAGATGCTGCGCTTCGAGTCTCGTGTACCGATCATTCTATCGCGGATATTTTTTTTGAACAGTTTGAATTGGCATTTGTTTTGCGCACGGATGATTCACTAGAGATATGTGCATCAGCGCTATCTTTTAGTGCAACAGACGTTAGGCCGACACGCTGCACTTCTGCATCGGAGATGTTTAGACCACTGCCAGGAGATGGGCATCAAATTGAATACTGCCAGAAGGCTACCTGGACTGATAGCACGTACACATTGAAACTCAACAACACAAACTGCTTAATCGTGTACCCAGCGATAAGTGAGCTTGTAGAATTCTTCGTGCATCCTATCCTTTCGGAAGATTACTTGGATTTCAATGTGGGATTTATGCCACCTCCGCCTCCTGACTGGAAAAAGATGGAGCTGCAAGTACTTTCGAATGGATGTTTGTTTTCTCTCTTGGAAGACTTTCGAAAAATTGATTCACGAGCGCTGGTGTTGCTGACGAACATTTCGATTGCGTACTCAAGTTCTCAAAAGTGTGACGACATGCTTGACTTGAAGAAATGTCATTTTGTGTTTGATCAGCGTGGGATTTACTTTTCACAACTTCCAGATTTACAGGTACTTTCGTTGGCATAAATCTTTATTATGCTATTCGTTTGTCTAACGATGTTTTGCTCTATGCTTTAATTTAGATTGATGCTTCGTTCCCGTTATCAAATTCGTTCCAGCTTGTTTTTGATCATCTAGTTGAGGGATCTGCATCTTTGACTCGGCGAAATTCATTTGTATTGGCACCTGTGGAGACTCGCTTTTCAGTTCAAGATGCGAATTTATTCTTGAACATCGTGAACAATTATTTGGAATGGTCCCCAGCTCCAGTTGATCCGAGGAATTCGAAAAAGAGTGACACATCATCACTGACTAATGACGGTGCAGTGAAGCACACTGCGACATATACCGTCGACAAGTTACTGGGAGATGTTGGCGAAGTGCGTCTCGTGCTTGTGAACAACAGCCTTGGCATCCCGATTGCAGACTTTCAATTGAGTGAAATCGTTTGTGAATACATTAAAGACGAAGATTTCTCGACTGTGCTTGGCGGAATTCTGGCTTTCAATTATTTTAATAACAGCATTTATCGATGGGAGCCATTAGTCGAGCCTTTTGTGGCCCAACTGCGGATTCATCGACCTTTGGATCAATCCAGCCGCGTCGAAGTTTTTGCAAATCTTCCAAATACAGTTAATGTCAACATTACACCCGCGATGGCTCCACTGCTATCTTCTGAGGCCTTAAAGCAGGCAGATTTTGTAACATCCGGATCCAAATCGACTTCGCCCTTTTGGATTCAAAACAAAACGGGAATGGATCTAAAGTTTAGTTTTCGGCGTGGTAAAGGCAATGTTATTCAGCAACTGGTCGCTGATGAATCAAAAATATCAGTTGATTGCAGAGAGCAGGGCGATATGCGCAGTTTTGACAGCGCTTCAACAGATCGATTCTTGCGACAATCAGATCAAAACGCGTTGACAGCAAATCACACTCTTTCTGTTTGGCTGAACGACAATAAGTGGGTTAGTGCGAACCCAGTTGTTGTAGATGTTGTGGGTCACGTATCAGTTCCACTCCGAGAAGTGATGAGTCCAAATGTTGTTGAAATTGATTTGGAAGATGACATCGCTGAAGATCTTTCACCCCCTATCTTAGTGGCTGAGATTAGTATTCAAGGTGATGGAAGCAAACTGATCACACTGCATTCGCAGATTGTGCTTCAGAACCGAGCCTCTGTTCCGTTGATGGTGTGGGCATTCTCACCCCGAGATGGGGGATGCGTAAAGGAGTGGATTATCGACCGAGAGCAAGTTTGCTATGTACCGCTGCAACTTATTCACCCACAAAGCAAAATCAGTATCCGCCCATCTCCGACTGTGCAATATGCTCCGCTCGCAACAAGTCTCGAGGAACTTGGTGACGAGGTGCGTGTCGTCAAGTCATGCAATACGAAACGATTTATTCGCTCTGGAAGTTGTGATTGTAATTTCGAAAAGTTTGTATCAATGGATGAATTACAAAGCGTCCCTGCAGTATCAGCTTTGAATCCAAGCTCAATGTCGACAGCTCCACTTACCGGCTACGTTGTTCGGGATTTGCCTGCATGGAAATGCACGTACGATGTGGAGGCGTATTATTTGATGCGGGCGACTTTCTCTAGTATTGAAGAACCAACGACACCTTCCGCACATGCTGAAAACCTTCCACAGATCGAGGAGGAGGAGAACGCAAAAGTTGAGGATGAGTTTATGAACGTGTTCTCGGACGGTAATCAGCGTCGAAGGATAAATCATCCTTTGCGCGAGGTGAATTATGAGCTGGACGAAGCAAGAGTGGCAAATCAGCGCCGTGGCCTGTATGAAGCCACAAATTCAAGTCTATACCATTTGTCTGTGTCGCCATTTTTCACCGTTCACAACAGGTTAGCTACACCTGTGGCGTATCGGCTTCTTAATGGATCATTGCAGCTACTTGCAGAAGGCATTTTGGCTGTTGGAAATGTGTTACCTCTTTTTCAGGTCGACCCTGCAGCTTTGCTGTATGTTTCTTTTCGACTTGAAAACTACAACTGGAGCACACCGAAGATGATTATCAACCCAAAGAACCCAGCGTATACGCTTCCATACAAAGACACAATCGAGCCTGTTAAATTGCATGGGCGGGTGTTTGACCGTGATGTTCCCATGGAACAAAGCAATGTTCCCAATTTGCAGCTCCAAGTAAAGTTGACTGGGCGTGATGTGATTGTATTTTGTTCTGTTTGGATTGTGAATCATTCTGATCTTGATTTAGAATATTGTTGTACCGGAAGTTCGTCGTCAAAACGTTTGGAGTCCATATTAAAGTATGTTCATCGGCGCCCGTCGGCTGAAGCCGATCAGACCGCTATCTTTTCATCTCGTACGCTATCCTTTCATGGTGAAGCGACGAGAGAAGTTGCCTTGACTCGCCTTCAAAAGATGAAAGCATCAACCAACCCTGTGGCACTTATTGTTGTCGTCAAAGAGGGCAAAGATTTATATAACTCTCAGTATTTTGGTTCCCAAAGCCCGTACGTGACGGCGTCACTCTATGTATTGAAGAATCCTCAAGACAGAAATTTGGAAAAACCGGAGATGAGAGTGATTTGTTCCGCAACAACCAAGCCAGCTCCATCTGGTGGAATTAATCCGAAATGGGATGCTAAGCTCCACAATACGCTCTTGCTTCGGTTTCCAGCAGAAGTTCAATCACTTGAAATGGCGAGGGTGATAATCGAGGTTCGAAATGTTCGGTATGGTATTGATACTTGTCTGGGCGTAGCTGCTGTCAAATTAGATAGCATTTTAAAAGACCCGAAAAATGCCACAGCATTTAATTGGTACAAGCTGCTCAAGAGAAAATCGTCAAGAGAGCGTAAAAATGCTCGCTCGAACCAAACGCATGCTCACCGTGGTGACATTTGCGTTTCATTTGCAATCGGGTCAACTCAAGAACTTCTATCTGAGCTGGACGATTCCACTGATGTTAATCGTAATGGGAATGGGCACCGATCTCCATCGTTTTATGACGATGCGAGACCGTCCCTGCTGTCTCCAGCGGACAGTGAGATCATTAGCCCCATGGACATTGATGCTGCACCAATTGTTGGTAGTAATGAGTCAGAACCGCTTCCTATTTCTGGGATGGCTCGGTCAATGCAAAGGTTTAACGCTCCAGCACCGTTACATCCTGCCACAATTGCAAATGGCGATATCGCTGCCTCGTCAACGTCACGAACATCCCGGCAAAAGTATGCTTTTTCTGATCTGGACTCGACGCGGTCGTATCAAGATGCTTTGTCAGTTGATCCAGTATCTGTTCGAGCTCAACAGAAAGGAATTAGCGGACTCGATGATTCATCTCCTTTGAAACTTTTGCCGAACGAAAAAGTTTATCCTATCCAGGTTTACTTGCCTCAAAACCGGTTTGCATTTGTGGTTGTTGAAATTCCGGCAAGTTACCTTTTGTCAGATATTTTTGATCTGGTTTGTATGACTTGTGGCTTTCAAGGGGTTTTGGACCCAGAAGATTTCGATTTCTATGAGCTCGTATTGCCACGATTTGTGTCACTTAGAAGTGCCGGACGCCCAGAAGGTGACCGATGGTATGGCCGACGTATTCCTATGGAATCACGACTTGGGAAAGCTGGACGCCATCATGGGTTGCATTTGTGTCACAATATGACGATGACAACTATTCGACTGTATGACGAAACCAGCACTGCAAGCGCCCATCACGCGACGCCCCGATCGTTACTAACAAGCTCTAAACGTACCAATCCAGCTCAAAATCGCCCTATGGCGTGGGGTGAGGTTCTTTTGTACGGTGCCGGAGGAAAGAATTGGGATGTGCTTCGTATGAAATCGCACACTTCCCCATGGTCGGAAGTTATTCGGCTTAATCGCAATGCTATGGGAAATTCGGGTGTTGCGCAAGTAATTACACTCACGAATGAGGTATATGATCGAGAGCAGGCTAGTGAATTGCGAAAAGGAAGTCAAGAATTGGCGCTTTGGAGTTGTTATGGCACTGGCCGGTATTCTGACACAATTGTGGCGACCATTGTTCCGCGGTATATTTTGATTAATCGGACTCACGAAACCATCAAGTACCGACAACTGAATGCACCACAGACATTTCATTTGGCAGCAAATGATGTTATCCCGTTCCATTGGCCCAGTTCTTCGAAAGAGAAGTTGCTTGAGGTTACTTTGCTGCACAAATACACATGGAGTGGCAGTTTCCGCATCAACTCGATTGGAACGACATACCTGAAACTTCGTGACACCAATAATCCTTCGCAAATCTACATTATGCAATGCCAAATTGAAATGATTGGCGGATCTATAGTTTTGGCATTCCGCGAAGAGTCAAGACGTTTCCCTCCGTATAGAATTGACAACATGACATCCTTTCGCATCAAATACAAACAAACAAACTGGGGTGAATCAAAGGATTTTGATGAGCTCCTTCCTCGATCATCATGCGCTTACTCTTGGGATCATTTGCATAGTAACGAAAAGGTGTCGACATCTCAAGTTAGTGCGGATCAAACATTCGCTGGTGGTGGATCTAGCTCATCGTCGCGTTTTTTGCAAGTCCGATTTATGCGCGTGACGTCGTCTACAAGCGGAACTGATTCGGAAAAAGACGCAGTTGAAATCAGGGAGTACAACTTGGATCATATGATGTCACACAAGCGTATTCAGTTGCATCGGTCTCTACCATCCCAGCTTTTCCTGAAGCCCGATCACAAGGGCTATTTGTTGAAAAAAGACAACTTGCTTAAGTGGGCGAAGAAATATTTCCGGCTTTATGAACACATGCTATACTATTTTGCAAGCGAGACTGATCAAGAATTGTTGGGTGTTGTTGATTTACGATCAAATTCGGATATCCCAGGTGCCGGAGGGGTCGCCATTTTTGAGAAGACCGCAGAAGCTCCTTCAAAGGGAGGGTTTATTTCGCTTAATGGATTTGTCTCTAGTATATCTGGATCGATCTTTGGAAGTTCTTCGAAACAGCTAGGACGTGGAGGCGATGCTGAAGATGACGACGACGGTGCTCGTGCAAGTGAGCTTGTACAATTGGCTGTTTTAATGACATCGTCTGGAGTTCTTTGTGAAGCATCAGAGCGATTCGTGGACGATCTAGTTGAAAATGACGAGGTTGAAAAAGTGCGGGTTTCTCAAAAAGGATTCTACGTGAACGGTGATGCTTTAGTTGACTTCTTGATCAATGAGCAACATGCGAGCTCAAAAAATCAAGCGTTTGCGACCGCACAGGAAATGCTTCAATTGGGGGTGCTTAGGGCACTTCGGCTTTTTCCTGAAGTTAGTGGAGAGTCTCGGAAGTCTCCGATGGATCCAAGCTTTCAATGTTCCAAGATTGTATGGTACACTGTCCAATCGATCAATCTATCCGACGACAGAGATTCAATTGATTCGGAAGATGATGCCTCTCAGATGTCACAGTATTCAACAAGAAGCAACTCATCGAAGATGAATATGAAAGTCACTGGATCGACTCAATTTTCGATCATCACGACGACGAAATGCTACGACCTAAAGGCTAAATCTCCTCAAGCGGCAAAAGCATGGGTGCGGCGTCTTCGTGCCGCTGTTCGTGATGGACAGCGCAAAAATGCCCAAGAAGAATCAGGTGACGATGAGCTCGCTGTAGAAAACGGAAATGTGAAAGCGCATCGGACAGCATCGAAAGACTCAATATCTATTGTCCAAAATGCAAAAACCTACGTCCACACTCGAATCCGAGCAGATGGACCCACCAAGGTATTGGAAATCTACGAAGGTGGTGAAGAAGATTTTGTTGACAAGGAAAGCAAATATGACTTGTCAAGTGCTAACTCGGTTTCTTCGAGCTCACCGACTGCAAGTGAAGCATCTACCAATGCTATTGAATCATTGGCAACAAATGGCATTTCATTGCACTTGCGAGTTGATGGCTTTGGAATTTCATGCGTGAATGAAATTCCGATGGAATTGATATACATATACTTGGGTGGCATCAACGTCCGCTACTCACGTGTGAATACGAAAATGAAGTTGAATGTGACCCTCGATGACGTTCAGGTGGATAACCAGAGTGTTGACGCTACTTTCAGCAAGCTACTTTGCCCTAGGGTTCACAAAGAAGCAAACACACTTACAGAGCGGAAGCGATCGATCAGTGACCTGGAAGAAGACATAGCGGCCATGGCTGGAAGGTCTTACTTGGACCCCGAGTCCTCTTTGGACACCACAGGCTTGGTTGTCAATGATAATCTCTTTAGCTGTGCAGATTGCAAATATCGTCAGCCGAACATCGCGGCAGTCCATTTTTGCTGCACATGGTCCAATGAGCAGGGAACGACGGATTATTACGAGCATTTTTCCTTTTGGCTTCACCCCGTCATCACTCAATTAGATGAAGATTTTCTGGTGTCAGCGCGCGCGTTTTTGACAGCGGTACGTGGCCTTTACATTATTGTTATTTACATGTACGTCTTTGACTAACGTAATTTTATTTTCGTGATTGATGTAGATGACTCAATCATGGGGGCAACATAAGACTCAAAAGCGCGGCGGTGAAATACGTATGAAAAGCATACCGAGTGAAACAATGACGGAATCTTTAGCTGAGTACAAGGAACAAACCTGCAGCGCTGATCTCGATCCGCTGAAAAGTTTGCATATTTCAATGGCCTCGTCGTCGACTGAAGTGAGAAAAGTGTACTTTGCATTGTTGCATCTCCACCCGATAGAGTTCGACATCACGTTTAGAAGCGACGTCTTTCAAACCAAGACTACGATGCTATTACGTGAGTCATCCAGCCGCCACAACAGCCGTCATTTAGGAGACACTTCATCAACTCCAATGTCATCTCGGCATTTATTGGATAGTGACCGAGACGGATCTGATGATATCCAGACATCAGCGGTCACGTGGGCGATTCCTAGCTTAACGACGCACATTCCGGACCTGGATAATGCGCCGGTGCGATTGAATGCGCTGATGATCGAACATGCGTTTGGTACTGGCGGCGACTTATCTCGCCGCGTTTCCAAATACTACACGCGTCAGCTTTGGAAGCAACTTCACAAAGTGCTGGGTTCATTCGATTTTTTGGGCAACCCTGTTGGCTTTCTGGATCACATTGGTACTGGTGTTCGCGACTTCGTTTACGAGCCGTTGGAAGGACTTAAAGTTGGTGGCAAAGGATTCAGCAAAGGTCTTGCTAAAGGAACAGCAAGTTTGGTGTCAAACACAATTGATGGTACATTTGATGCTGCCAGCAAGATTTCAGGCACGTTTGGTCAGGGTTTGGCCAATTTGAGTCTGGACGACCACTATCAACAGGTTCGTGCTCGTGCACGACGCCACCATGTTCGCAGTATCCGAGACGGCCTGGTTCAGGGCTCGAAAGAATTTAGCCTAGGCGTCTACGAAGGTGTCACAGGCTTAGTAATGGGGCCTATGCGAGGTGCTCAAGAAAACGGCGCCTTGGGTTTCGTCAAAGGAACGGTCACAGGCATAATTGGCTTACCGGTGAAACCAGTCGCGGGTATATTTGATTTTGCCTCTCGAGCGACGCAAGGTGTGCGCAACAGATCGTTCCACAACAGCCATGACATGCGACGAGTACGACGGCCACGTGTATTTGGCCGTTACAACGAGTTAAAATGCTACAAGGAAGCTGACACGATTGCATTCGATCTATTGAAGAAAACGGGCGGAGCTAAACTGGCTGGCGAGAAAATTATTTTCTACAATGAGATTATGCAGTCGGTATCGGCCTCAGAGCTGACAAAGGAGGCTCGTGACCGTCGACGCAAGAATGATTCTAGTCGCGAGCGAACAAACTCACTTCGCCGAAGTCTGCAGGAACAAGGCGACTCTACGCCACCTTTGGAGCACGGTGCGCGCAAATTGGTATACGAAGTCGTGTTTTACCAGAAAAAGCTGGGCTTGGACCTCGAGACGGACTTTTACTGCGAAAACGTGACTGTGAAGTTCTTTGACGAGTCCCATCGCCACCAGATTTCTGTGCCGACAAAAATTGAGGCTGATCAAAAGGTCCTGCAGGAAGGTGACTGTCTTTTGGCGATCGGAGGAATCGACGTACGTGATATCGGGTTCAACGAGACGCTAGCGCTGATCCGAGGCACTTCTCGACCCCTGACAATCCAGTTTGAGAGTTCCAACGAGCACGTCTACGCTGACAAACGGGATCAACAGGCCTTGAAGACGACTGAACCTCTGACTCCTGTGGATGGAGATGATCAGAATGCGAAGCTCAAGGTTCAATTAACACATTGGCTCATTGTCACGGAGCAGCGAGCCTTGTACATCAACGTGGGATCGTTCGCGAACCCAGTGGTGGAGTGGATGACGCCTCTGCGGTACATTTATCGCGTGGAGTGGCTGAAGGGATCGAAGATCTGTCTTCACTTGAGTGTTGGTGTCGACAGTCTGCCTACTGGTCCTCGTTTGCGACCGTCTCTGAAGGCACTGGACAATCAGGAGCGCGACATGAACGTGTTTTTGGATCTCATGTGGCACAGCTTTGGCACTGCGACAGCCGAAGAGCAGGAGCTGTGGCCCTCGGACACGAGTCTGAACGGCTATTTGCTCAAGAAAGGAGGCTTCACGACTGTCAAGCGGTGGTTCGTGCTCAGTCGCAATTGCCTCTACTATTTCTCAAGCCAGAAGGAGCTGCGCGGTATCATCCCACTCGGTAACGTGCGGCTTGAAACAGATGCGAGCGCGGGTCTCAGCATCCGAATCTCGAACGCTGTGCGAAACCAGCCGCTGGTGTCGTTGCAGATGGATGGAGGCCAGGTCGTGGAGCGAGTGCAGTCGGAGGTACTTTTGCTGGCGCCCACTGCCCAGGAGTTCGAGATGTGGCAGTCGTCGCTCGCCCACGCAGCAGGAAAGGGTATGCGCCACTCGCGTGGCACGAGGTTCTTCGTGCCCACGGCTGCTTCTATACTGGATATCGGCTGCAAGGACACGCCAGACTTTGTGGTCGCGCCGTTGGCCGGAGCTTTGACCAAGACTGTCGAGGTCTTCAACACCAAGTTACCCGGTGCTTAAGATGGGTACATGTAAAATGTTGCGTGGTGACACATTAGATTAGGGTGTTTTGATGTTAACTATTAGTGTATAGTGGATTTTCACTACACTATTCTTCAGAAGAGTGCTCTATTGAGAGCATCATCGAGCCATCGAGTGCCGCGTAAGCAGTCGCAGCTTAAGCAGAGAGAGAGAGCATGGCGCAGGGAATCGAGGCCTGGTACTACGGCCTGCCGCAGATCACGCGGTTCTACCTCACGGCCTGCTTCCTGTCCACGTGCCTCAGCAGTTTGGGCTTCCTCAACCCGCGATCGCTCTATCTGGACTTTGATCTCGTGTGGAACCACTTCCAAGTGTGGCGGTTGACCACCAACTTTGTCTTCCTCGGCGGCTTCGGCTTCCCGTTCCTCATGCAGCTCATGATCCTGTACGTGCTCTGGCACAGTAAATCGTTATCACCTGGTGTGACTAATGCCAATGGCTCTCTCTCCATGCAGCACCAACTACTCGTCTCGCTTGGAAGAAGACCCGTTCCCGAGCGGCGGCGGCCCCACGGCTGACTACGCCTTCATGCTCTTCTTTGGCGCCGTCATCTTGTGGGTACGTATCCGCTACACGCGTATCCTTTGTCACAGATGCCAGAAAGCTAACGATCTTAGCTGATTGCGGATCAGATCATTGCGTTCTTCATGGAGCTACCGTTCCTGGGCTCATCGCTAATCTTCATGATCGTCTACGTCTGGAGCCGTCGCTACGCCACCGCCCCCGTGGCCATCTGGGGTAAGAAGCACATCATTGGACAACCATAAGCCGTTGTGTTCTCATCACTGCTGCTGCACAGGGTTCCGCTTCGAGGGTCTCTACCTGCCGTGGGCACTGATCGGCTTCTCCGTTCTTGTGGGCAACAACCCCATTATGGACATTCTTGGAGTGGTGGCCGGCCACATCTACTACTTCCTTCTGGACGTGCTGCCCAACACCAAGGGCTGGAACTTGATCCAGACGCCGTCCATCTTGTAAGTGCCTGGATACTCAGGCTGGCTTGAGTCTTGGACTAACTTCATCGCTCTGCTTGACTCAGCGTCACCATGTTCCCATCGCCTCAGAACGTGGGAGGCACGCCCATCATCGGAGCTCGCCCTGGCGCTGCCGCCGCCGCTGCTGCACCAGGCAATGCTGGCTACACGTGGGGCTCCGGCCGCCCCCTAGGAGCGCTTTAGGTCAAGCCTCTGCCCTTCAATACACTGAGATACGTTAACAGACGGGTTACGCTAATTGGGTTACGCTTTGCTGGGTTGAGAGACGGGTCGAACCGGGTCCAGACGGGTCGCGGGTGTCGCCCCCTCCCTCCGACCGACCCGCCGGCATTGGCATTTGCTGTCTGTCTGGTGGCAAAGCAGCAGTCGAGATGCCCAACCCGCGCTTCCCGCAGATCGAGATCCAGGAGCTGCGCGATGACTTCATCAAGTTCGAGCTCTCGGACACGGACGCCAGCGTGGCCAACGCCATCCGCCGCGTCATGATCGCGGAAGTGCCCACACTGGCCATCGACCTCGTGTCCATCGAGATCAACACGTCCGTCATGACCGACGAGTTCCTGGCGCATCGCCTCGGCATGATCCCGCTCTACTTCGACGGCGGCCTGGAGAACTTCCGCCAGCGCTTCGTGTACTCGCAGGTGCGCGCCGCAGGATCCAATGGAGGCGGTGTGGCCACCATTGCTAACGCTTGCTGGCTTGCAGGACTGCGACTGTGATGAGCACTGCCCCAACTGCTCGGTGGAGTTTGAGCTGGACGTGACCGCAGACCAGGGCGTGTGTGTCGTCACGTCGGTGGCGCTGCGGTCGCTGGACCCGTACATCCGCCCCGTCAACTTCTCGTCCGAGGAAGAGCTCAACAACACGCAGGACAGCGGCGTGATCATCGCCAAGCTCGGCCCTGGCCAGCGCCTGCGACTCACGGCCATCGCCAAGCTGGTGAGCAGAGAAGCAGCAGCAGCCATGCGGATGGAAGAACAGCAGCTGACTCTCCATCTCTATCTGTAGGGCATTGGCAAGGAGCACGCCAAGTGGTCACCCGTGGCCGTGGCCACCTTCATGTACGAGCCGATCATCACACTGAACCAGGCCGTGCTCAATACGTTCACACCCGAGCAGAAGGCCGAACTGTACAAGAGCTGCCCCGCGGAGGTATACGAGACAGACGAGAACTACGACCAGGTACAGACCGACAGCGATTGACCAAATGCGCTCGGCATACTCATGACTCTGTTGTCTGTAGTTTACTGTGAACGACGCCATGCGCTGCATGTACTGCGATGAGTGCGTCAAGGTGGCGGACTCGTTCAAGGACAACCCGGAAGACGACTCGGCCGTGAGCGTGCGCATGCGGGAGGACAAGTTCATCTTTTCCGTTGAGGTGAGTGGGCAAGTCGCGCTGTGATCACCAATGCACAAGACACTGATCGCTTTGCTACGTAGACCACTGGCCAGCTGCGTCCAGAAGAAGTGGTGATCTGTGCGCTGGATCTGATCCGGGAAAAGCTGTCGTCTCTGAAGCACCAGTGCCTGGAGCTGAGCCACGACGACCAGAGCGGCGCCGGCTCGGCACCGATCACTCCGTTTGGCTAAAGCGCGCAGAGTCTCGCAGGGTCGCTCTCGCGTGGAGTCGGTTGTTCCCGAATAGATTATGCTTATGATTTGGTTGTTCCACGTGTGTGATAGTCTGATGGATGGATGACTTCCTGAGGCAGGGACCAAGTGGCTGTACCGGTACCCCAATTCCAATTCGATGCCAGCAGCTTTTGGAAAACAGTACCGTGGTAACCTATATCTGGTCCGGCGAGGCGTGTTCCTATCTCGCTGCTGATTGGCCAATGGGTGACCCACCGCCACTGGTTCAGGAATGCGGCCACTTCGGATTGCGCATGACGCTCAACGTTGCTGCCGCCGGCGCCTCCTCGGCCCTCGCCTCTCAAGCGCCTTCGACCGCAATCGGAGGCTCACTCTTCGCGTCTGAGAACCTCAAGGAGAGCGTGGACGCGGCGCTGAACCGTCTGCTCAGCGTGAGCTCCACGTTCAAGGACCTGCAGCCGGGCAAAGATCGCAATGTCTCGACCCGCGAGGAGACGATCGCCATGATGCAGCACTACCTGTCGCGGCTGGACCTGACGCAGACCGTGAACGAGAAGCTCTCGGTCATCCACATCTCGGGCACCAAGGGCAAGGGCTCCACCTGCGCCATGGTCGAGAGTATCCTCCGCCAGGC
The DNA here is from genome assembly GCA_023335835.1 of Elongisporangium senticosum. NCBI lineage: Eukaryota > Oomycota > Peronosporomycetes > Pythiales > Pythiaceae > Elongisporangium > Elongisporangium senticosum. The sequence continues at coordinate 5,890 of JAADVQ010000038.1, read as the reverse complement.
AGGGTACAAGACTGGGCTCTTCACGTCGCCGCATCTCATCTCGCCCTGCGAGCGGTTCCGCATCAACGGCAAGCCGATCTCGGAGCAGCTCTTCCTCAAGCACTTCAACGCCGTGTGGGACGGACTGGAGCGAACAGCCGACCAGAGCGGCGAGTACCCGCCCATGGCCTGGTTCTTCCGCTTCCTGACGCTCATGGCGCTGCACACGTTCGCGGAGGAGCGCGTCGACGTCGTGATCCTGGAGGTCGGCATCGGCGGACGTCTGGACGCGACCAACGTCATCCCAAAGCCAGTCGTCTGTGGCGTCACGACACTGGATCTGGACCACACGCAGATCCTGGGCAACACGCTGGACAAGATCGCGTACGCCAAGGGAGGCATCTTCAAACAGGGCGTCCCAGCGTTCACCAGTGCCCAGCCGCCACTGGCTATGGACATGCTGCACAAGTGCGCCGAAGAAAGCCACACGAGTGTCGTGGCCGTGCCTTCGCTGGACGCAATGGGTCCAGACGGAGCCTCATGCGAGCTGGGGCTTCAGGGCAACTACCAGCGCACGAACGCAGGACTCGCAGCCACACTCGCTGCCGCATGGCTGCAGCACAAGCGCAGCACCGAGCGCAACAATCAGCCCGTCGACTTCTCGACTGTTCTGGAGCCTGTCGTGAAAGAGGGGCTCAAGCACGCCTTCTGGCCTGCGCGTTCGCACCAAGTGAACGACCTCGAACACGCCTCGCGATTCTACATTGACGGCGCTCACACGTTGCGCAGTATTGAATGCTGCGCCGAGTGGTATGGATCTTCGACAGCGAAATCTCCTCCGCAACAACCGCTCAACTCCAAGCGCGTGCTCTTCTTCACGATCCACCACGAGCGCAACGTGGCTGGCATGCTCGCCCCTCTGCTTGAGCAAGGCTTCGACCGCGCGTACTTTTGCCCCACTGGCGCATCCCGACCCAGTCTTGCCAAGGTGCTGACGTTCTCTGAAGTGCTGCGTACTGCGGATCTCGAGCATGTGCTGGCCAAGTACTCGCCGGAGGAACTCCAGGTCCTGGATGCCGTTGAAGATATGGGCAAACTGCAGTGGCAGACCACTCTGGCTCGTGTGTGGGCATCGCTTACGCAGCACCTGGGCACGACTGGTCGTCAGTGCAGTGTCCATGTGAAGCCTTCTGTGGTTGATTGCATCGAAGAGCTGCGAGCCGAGGCTGAGGAGAGCGCGAGCTACGACATTCTTGTGACGGGTTCTCTGTATCTGGCTGGAGAGACCCTGCAGTTTCTCAACTGGCGTGAATGAGCAGTCCAGTCCTGAGAAGCCTCCGATCCATTTTATATTCTGCGCATTGGTATTACACTGCTACTCCATGCAACCCTGCAGGGCCTTGTCCACTGCAGCTTTCCATGCAGTTGCAAGCATATTCAAAGTACGTTCCCTTGAGAAGAAAAGCCTTCGACCGCTTTATTAAATATAATAGCAAAGGAGCTTTTGCTTCGACAGCAAACCACATCGTCCCACATTGTATGGATGGCTCATTGTTTAACATGCACTAGATTTACAAGGACAGAGGTGCGTTCCTTCAGGCTTGAAACTCGCTTTAGGAGTAGTGCGGCAGAATCTCCACACTTGCATCCATGGTCTGGGCGCTCACAGGAAAGAACGCCGACTGGCCCAGATAGCTCTGTAGGTCTTGCTTCCTACACGAACAGTTCGACATTGTGTTACGACGATCAGAAGACCAGGAATATGGCAACTGCACTCTCAACCTTTGTGCAGTATCACCGCTGTCCGTCGTTTGGTCACACGGTGTGCCGAGTAGTGGAGATCTATGAGCGCAGAGCAGGTTGCCCAGAAGATCCGTTGGGTGCAGGTCATGCGAAGACACGCCTTGGCTGGAGCAGAAGAACGCCACGTTCTCATGCAGCATGTCCACCCCACGCTCAAAGCCCTCGGTGCCGTCCGGATAGAGCGTGTGGCATCCCGCGCCCTCGCTCGTGTTGCCGATGGTCGAGAACGAGCCGTTGAAGACCATTGGATGCGGGTATGTGATCTGGAGGTACTTTGGTAGGCACATGAGCAGATGGATAACTTTGCCCATCGCAGCAGCCACGACCTCTGGAGGCACAATCTCGTATCGTCCAGAGATCGGCAGCGGCAGAGAGGCGATCGTTCGGAAGAAGGCTCTTGCGTTCGGACCAGAATCGCCTTCGCTTGCTGGAGACAAGCCAAACAGGTTGAATAGCTCACGGATTTTGTCGCCTCGCGTGCGCGCTGCATTCTGCATTGGAGTAAAGGATATATTTAGTCATCAAGCAGCCACGGCCATTGTCCATTCATAATCCACAAACTAACCTCATGAGCCCATTGCACCTGCAGATCGAGCGACGCCAGCAGCGGTCCCTGAAGCGAATGGTGCCGCTGCTGCTCACACTGGGCCTGTTGCTGCCCCAAATCTAGCTGCTCTGCTCGCTGCTCCAGGGCAGAAGTCTGCTCCACGATCGCAATACGCTCTAGGAATGCAGAGAAGAGTGAGATGATCCGTCCGTCCTTCATGCCAAGCCACAGAGTGCCGTTCGTACCACTGCATAGCTGCTCTCTGGCTGCCATCACTCGCTCCGTCAGGTGCTCCACCTGCTTCATACGCGCATCCAGGCGCTGCTCTGCGTCCACGAGCGCGCTCTTGGACTGCAGCAGATCGCTAATATGTGAGAGATCAACACAACAGGACAGAAGCAGCGGACGTCTCTTACGTTGAGAGCGAACTCGGTCTTCTTGCGCAGCACTGCCACATCGGCCTGCAAAGCCACCAGCATCGTCCTCCGCTGCTGCAACATGTCAGACGTGCACTGCGCACAACTGAAGGCGCGGCGCTGGCGCAGACACAGAGCGCATTCGTGCAGCTCCATGATCCGCTCGTGACGTTTCTTTGAGGCTGAGAATGTTGGAATGTCCTAAATTAATGAGTATAGTTAGGACATTACTTTTTGATGTGGGTCACAAAAACACATTCACGGTCTCAAAAGCCACGGTGACGTCATGCAACGGTGGGAGCACTCAAGGACGCAATCAAGAAAGGCAATGAAGATGTCCCAGTCGCTGCACGGAAACTCACGTTCTACCTTGCGAAACAGGGCAATTCGTGGGAAAGGGGCGTCCTTGGTTTGTCTGTGGACAGCGTGTCTGCAACGTTTCAGACCAATGCAAAGCTGGATCAATGTGGTTTGTCAGATGAAGATGTATCCATCCACAAATGAAGATCCAGGTGATTGCGCACAAGGCAATGGACCAGTGCATGCGTTGGTAGCAGTTCCTGAACGTTAACGGCATGGCCTCAACCGCCTGTCAAGCGGATGCCGGCGACTAGGCATCAACTGCCTGTCAAACGGATGAAGATGGATTTCACGTTGGTTTATCTTGGACTTGAAGCCAATGGATGCTGCTCCAATATCTACGGAGGAATGACTGCAAATGACTTTCAACAATTTGGAATTGAAGGAAGAAGATCTTCGACAGGAACAACTCAAGCGAAATGGATTCAAATATCTGGTTATGGATTTCCCACTTCTTTTGAGCAAAGGAGAGCAACGTGTGTTCGTTAGGTCATGTTACGAGCCGTTATACGCCGTTTTCCTGAAGAGCATCATGGATGCGACTCCGAGCGTCTCAACCACTGGAAACCTTGGTGTCGGGAAGAGTCGGTTCTATGCCTATGTGTGTATCGCCTGACGAAGGAACCACTCAAAGACAGGGTGCTTATCATAAATGCAGATCATATGTACTACGTGTATGAAAGCGATTACTTTCGGAAGTTGGCTACTCCAGAAGTCGAGGACTATGCTCTACAGCCTCCGTCTGATTGATGGACGGTCGAGTCGGCTTCTGGGACGGAAAGGCGTGTCGATAGTGTTCACGTCTCCTGGCCTATCTGATTATGATGAGTTTTTAAAGTCGTCTGGTGTCGAGTATGTCATGCCACCTTGGTCCAGAAAAGAATTGAGTGTTGCGGCCTCGATTGTTCAAGTGGATCAAGATCAACTAGATCGCCGCTACGGCCGTTTTTGGTGGAATTGCTCGGTATGTGTTTACACAAAAACCAATCTTGATCGAATCCAAGATCGTAGAAGTGATCTCAAAAATGGACTTGCTGAGATTGTTTCAAGTGGTCAACGTTGGCGAAGAAGTTGCTGAAAAAAAGCGTAGTGTCACCGTCTTCTTCATATGTTCCCAAGACACACGGGCCAAAACTTTTATCAGGGCTTTTTATTTGGACTTGCTTCCGACGATATTGGAGACAAAATCTATATTGTTCCGCGTTGCTTCGATACAATGAGCGAGTTACGCTAGTTTTGGTGGATTGCGAGGAACATTGTTTGAGAAACATTGCCATCGCCTTTGGTCCGGACGTGGTATAGTACCCTTCTGGGTAAATACATGACGCGCAGTGAGCAGGAGGAAGAAACATTGTCCATCGAGATTCCGGACAAAATTGATTTTACGGATTTGGCTGACATTCCTGCGTTTACAGCAGAAAAACCGGTATATTGTCGACCAAAGGGGAAAAATTTTCCCTGCCTTGATGCGATTTACTGGGACACAAAAATGTGTTACCTGTTGCAAACGACTATTTCTGAGACGCACTGAATAGTGTATGCACCGCTTTTGAATATTTTGCGATGGTGCGACAAGAGCGCAAAGTCCCAAGGGCGTTTATCTTTGTCGTTCCCGCCCACATCAAACATTACAATCGACAGACAATGGTTAATCGTACTGGACGTGTGAACAAGAAACCAAATGCATTAACTTAACAAATGAAGCAGGGCGTTGTTTTTGTGACGATGTCACCCCATCGTAAAGATCGCTAAAGTGAAAATATCGCAGTGAGTTACAAATGATAGCTGGAATATCTCGTTAATGAATAGAGTGTCTTGCAAGGCTTTCCTCCCTTCTTGAACTACATTGTACGCGAGCTTGCAGTGAGAATCGAAAAACTACCTCCTATCTACAACGGAGCCGACCACCTGCTTGGTTTGTCTGTTGCAGTGGATAATCGTAGGGATAAAGCTGAGGTCAATGAGTCTTCTTCCGAGCCGAGCACCCCAAGCTGAGCTCACCAACGTACGGGCGAATTCGGAATCATGCTCTGCGCAGCAAACGAACTATTTCTCCATACAATGAGAACTTCGTCTCGATTGATCGTGAAGCCTGGAACGCACACAATGGTTTATCAACAGGCGTACTGCAGAGTACATACCTTTTTCTATGGTCTGCGCTTTTAGGTACGACAAGCCTTTGACAGAAACTGGAAGGATTCCCGTACGCTCAGATTGAGGATTTGAACCGTCAGATGATCAGAACGAGGATAAATTGACAGGCAGTTGGCTCGGAAATTATTTTAGACATTCTGAATGTACGGGAATCCTTCCACTGTACGTTTCCAGATAAATAAAAGGGACAATAAAAAAATACCCCAATATCAAACGTAAATAAAAAAATACCCCATTTCAACAATTAATAAAAAAAATGCGCCATATTCCCTGTAATTTACCGTTCGAGTCACAGCGTGGGTAAAATACACGTAATATACACACGCACGATGAAACTACTGGAACCTGTGTTGAGTATACAACACAGTAAGCTAAGTACGTGCGTACTCTTGCATAAGTGCGCAACATATCTGTTTAGAGAGGTTCACTGTGGTTTTGTGGGTATCGATGAGCTGACCAAGTGCATGCATTTATACTGTACAATTTTAGACCCCAAATGAATCAGGCATCTCGGTTGCGACGGGGTGTGTGGGTATCAAGTCCCAATTTGGTACAAGTTTAGGGTGCCTCTCTCAGTTTGAGCAGACTATGTGGTAACTGTTTCAGAGCAACGTATAAGACGGTACTATCT
>JAADVQ010000037.1:0-63592 GCA_023335835.1 Elongisporangium senticosum | reverse complement strand
GATCTTCTGCAGAGATCGGGTAAAAGCAATGCACAAAGCGTGTAGTCTATTTCACCCCTGAATACATCAGAGCGAAGCACTTAAGAGAACATGTTGGAGAACACCACCTTCTTTTTGCCAGAAGAGCGTGCTTCAGCATTTTTTATATGATACGAAATTGGGCGTATGGGCCGTTGGAATGTACCATCAGTCAGTCACTCTTAATCCAACCGCGTGGTGCACCTCGGGAGCACCATGAAAAACCTCGTTTCTGCCGACAACCAGTTGCGGCGGAGGTCGCGGTCAATTTGTCCTGCTCGGGGTAGGGCTCAGGGTCGGCCGGGGTCGGGCCTTCCACCCGACTTGAGGCTCATTTTAGAACTTCCTGAGCAGCGATTCTTCCACGTGACACACCAACGGCCTCTCCAAATGGGCGGCGAAATGCGTACTCGCAAGCGGGCGGCTGCCGACGGCGGCCTCCAGCAGTTCGGCGGCGAGGAGAGCGGCATCCTGAGTTGCGACAAGAACACTCCGACTGGCGGCCCGGCCCCCGCCTCGGCGCCGGTCTTCCTGCAGAAGACGTACGACATGATCGAGTCTTCCCCCGAGGATGTGGCCTGCTGGGGCCAGGGCGGCACGTCGTTTGTGATTAAGCTTCCGCGTGAGTTCGCCAAGACCATGCTTCCGCGCTACTTCAAGCACAACAACTTCAGCAGCTTCGTGCGCCAGCTCAACTTCTACGGCTTCCGCAAGCACAAGAAGGACGAGATCGTGATCACGACCCGCGAGGACGAAACCAAGAACTGGTGGGAGTTTTACCACGAGAAGTTCATCCGCGGCCAGCTGGACCTCATTGCCCAAATCCGTCGAAAGACGTACTCGGAGCCCACGACCGCCGAGCGCGAGGAGGTGGACGTCCTCAAGAGCTCCGTCGAGCGACTGCAGGGACAAGTGTCTGATCTCATGGGCCAGCTATCTGATCTGACCTCGCTGGTGAAGTCTCTGCTTCAGGAGAATCCGGCCGCTCCCCCCAAGCGAGCCAGGACCAACCTCTCCACTGTCATCTCTCGCCCCTCGTCGACACTCAACATGGTCGCCCCACCCATGTGGGACGTCCCTAGCAAGCAGCGCAATCCCAGCGAGATGTCTCTGCTCGAGTGGACTGAGGCCTACGGCATGGACTGCCTAGCGAACGAGGGTCGCCCCTTGACGCTGTTCGCGGAGGAAGACGTGCCTACTTACGAGTAGGCTTCAAGGTCGAGGCCCATGTCTATGCATTCCGTTTTATTGCTCTTATTTTATTGCATGCTCCATGCCTCTGCGTGGCTTTGAGGTGAGACCTTCCATGCGAGGAGGGGGAGGGGGGGGGGGGCAGATACGAAATGAAACCATGTAAGATATATGTAGTGAAACCGACTCAAGTTGCTTTGTCTTGGTGCTGTAAGGTGGCGAATACTGTAGTCGTTTATTACCAAGTGAGTCGTGGTGCTGTAGTCGGCTAGACAGCAAGTCGACCAGAGATGGAATTGTCTGACGGGAGCTGCTGGGAGCAATGTTCCTGAGGCAGCGGCAGTTCCTGCCGTTCACGATCGGAGCTCCGCACCTACAGACGCTGAGCAGCAGCGCATCGCACAAGTGCGTAACCGCCTCCATGAACTTTGTCTGCAGACGGTGGTCTTACTCTCTCCCTGCCGTGTTGACAGCCATGTGTTGGTTGCCACAGACCGATGCGTGAAGCTACTGACGCATTCGGACGACAGCGGGTACGCGCTTCGAGACGTGCCTCTCCTGGAAACGGACGATATCAGCCAAGATACCGACGCTGATGCTGTTGAAGTCATCGGTTGCGGCATGTTGGCATGCCCAGGGAGAGATCAGATTGTTGTGGCGTATGCTTTCGAGGGCAAGACGTATTTACTCGTCACAGCCACTGATCCAAACAGTGATAGCTCGGACATGACCAGTTTACCTAGTGAAGCCGAAGCCAGTAGAATCCGATTTGAATTGGTCTCTGCACCAACAAGCATCCTGAGTATCAAAGCGCATTCTGCGGACGGTCGTGGCGCTTTCTACGGCGTCATTCTGTTCCGCGTGGATTCCATGATCGCCTTTGGTTGCGTGGAAGAGATTACCAGCGACAAGTCGCAGAATCCACAGGTATGCGCAGTGAGATTTGCGTCAAGTATCTTGTCACCAATACTCACGATCCTGCTCAGTGCGTTCGCTTGACAAACGAGCAATTCGCTGCTTACTTTCCTGAATTCGCAGGGTTCCCGCATCCAGTGCTGGCAGTGACGACACATTGGGCTCCTTCGAAGGACCATGGGTGGATTGCTTTTGGCTGCGCTGACGGGTAAGCTGCTTGAGGGGAACAATGGTGTTTCCTGGCTGATACTTATGGTACTGTCCGTCTCTTCGCAGATTCATACGCGTTTTTCATGGGAATATCAGTGATGATTCACTCAGTGGACCCTATGAGGTGAAGGATTTCCAAATGGATGGCCCTGTGACCTCACTCTCCATATTTAGCGATCACGACAGCTCAGCGTACGTGAAGCTAAATACCAAGGAAGCGACATTTGGATCTGATACACGTCCTTGACTGTAGCAATTCTTCGTGGCGATGCCATTTACTCGCGACCTGCGCCATCGGTCACGCCATGGTGTTTGAAGACGTTTACTCGGACGAAGACAGGTCTGAGCTGCTGGCTGGGTCGGACAATTACGATTCTATTTTCGCCTGTGTCACAGCAGACGTGGATTCGGTAGGATCTTGGAACATCGCAATGGCATGGATGTCCTATTGACGAGCAGCTTTGTTTCATGCGCGTGTAGGACGGTCGCATGGAGCTGCTCGTTGGCACCGACCACGAGGAGCTCTTGGCCTACAAGAAAGATTCGTCGTCAGCACCGGGTTCTTCATGGCACCTGATGGCACCATCGGATTGGCGCATGTCCGTGTTTGGGTCCGTCTACAGTCTGCTTTGGCGTGACGTCAATGGCGACGGCCTGCAGGAGCTGCTCGTGGCCTCTGCCACTGGCATTTATGTTTTGGAACTTGCCGCTTTTGTCACCAAGCTTGAAGCATTGTTGAAGAGCGTACTACCGTAAGAGACATCTCCAATAACTGTTATGTCACGTACGGTACTATTGCGATTTCGTCGGTGCTTGTCTTTGTGATTGCGCTAGCGGATTATGATGCTCCAGCGGATGAGAGCTCGCGGCGCTGCGGTTGCGTGGATTGCAGGACGAGGACGCCAACTGGAGTCCACTCGCGCTGCAGCAGCCGAAGGGCTTTTTCAGCTGCCAGGACTCAGACGACCGCAGGATTTCCACAAGCTGGCCCATGACACCAAGGCTCAGTGTCAGGCGTTCAAGCACAAGGTATACTCATGCACGGTATTGCGCTTGACACAGCTTCAGCACTGATCATGTTCCCACACAGATCACGTCGCCAACGCCTGGAGTGGAGACACTGCGACTGATATCCTTACTACCTCCATCTTCTCTGCATGTTCTCCCTGAGCTCCCTTGGCGCGTGCAGTTGATTCCTTGACAGTGAATTGTGTTTCCCCAGTGCACTTGGACGCAATCTCGAATTCTGTTTGCTCTGTTATCGATGCAGCTGAGCTGTGCCGCAATGTGCATCCGGATGAGTACGTTGGGCAACCGAATGCTAATAGTGCTGCCCATGAGCTCACGGACTGAAATTGTCCAGGTCATACCGACGAGCAGCCAGTCAATGTTTCACGGATCTGTCCGACTTCATCCAGCAGATAAATGCGGACGTGGATCTCTACGAGGCACTTCGTATTGTTACTGACGATGTTGCGCTAATGCGGTCGCTAACGGAAGAGCAGCAACGCATGGGGCTACTGCTGCGCAAGGAGTTTGAGCGCGACGGCATCCACCTGTCCACCAACGATCGCCAGCGCGTCATCTCTTTGCAGAACGATCTGACGCAGTTGAGCATGAAGTTTCAGCAAGTCTCGTTCACAGCGAGAGACTATGTCGAGGTTTGCGCTTGCGTCCATTATTGAACGGCGAAATCTTGGTATCTTATCTGTGACCTGGCGTATAGATTCCAGAGCGATACATGCGCACGCTTCCGCATGGTGTCACATCGCTTTGCGAGCGCAAATTCATGAACCGTAGCGTGATGCGTGTGCCCACTGATACTCATGTCGCCAACACGGTCATGAAGTGGATCAGTGACCCAGAGATCCGCAAGAAGATGTATATCGCTGCCAATACCTGCGCTCGCGACAATCTCTACGTGCGTTCTACTATGCTTTGCCTACGTTTGATATATCGCTAATTATGCTACTGCTTTGTTGTAGACTTTGGATGAGATTCGACGCAAACGCCACGAATTAGCCCAATTACTGGGCTTCGAGACATTCGCGCATTTCGCCACGAGGTAATAGTTCATATGGCTTCAATGGTGGAATTGATCGGTACGTGGCTGAGTAAACGGGACTTGTACTTGTTCTGTAGCGACCGCATGATCCAATCGCCCGACACGGTGGAAACGTTTATTAACGATCTCTCAAGTCAACTGATGCCAAAGGTACGTTCAATCCGATAATAACCTAGGCATTCGCATATTCATATATGTTCTTGTTCAGGCGCGGGGGGAACTCGATATTTTACTGCGAGCTAAGCGCAAGCAGGAAGGTCGCTCAGAGCAAACCGTAGAGATGTGGGACGTGCCGTATTACATGGGCATGCTCAAGGCGCAGACGCACCGCATCGATTCGCGTGTAATCTCTGCCTATTTCCCGTTGGAAAGCTGTATTGATGGCCTGCATTTGCTTTGTTCGGAGCTCTTCGGGATGGAACTGACGCCTCAGCAAATGCAGCCGGACGAATCCTGGCACCATGATGTTCACAAGCTTGCGTTGACCAAAAATGGCAAGACACTCGGCACAATCTACTTTGACCTCTACCCACGTCAGCACAAGTACAGCCACGCTGCCCACTTCACGATCCGATGCGGCAAACGCATTTCTTCAGATGAGTACCAGAAACCCGTTGTGGCGCTGGTGTGCAATTTCAACAAGCCTGCACCAATGAGTCCATCGCTTCTGACGTACGTTCAGCTCTTATTGATTGCCGCCTCTTTCCAGAATTCTAACGCATACGCTTGGTATATTTGCAGACACTCTGAAGTGGAGACGCTCTTCCACGAGTTTGGCCACGCCATGCACTCGTTGCTCTCTCACACCGAGTTCCAGCATCTCTCGGGCACACGCGCGCAATTGGATTTTGTGGAGACCCCGTCGCATCTGTTCGAGTACTTTGCCTGGGATTACCGCGTTGTCAGCGAGTTTGCTAAACACTACCAGAGCAATGCACCGATCCCAAAGCAGATGATGGAAGGGCTCAAGCAGTCCAAAAACATGTTCGCAGCTATGGACACCCAGACGCAGTGTCTGTACGCTCTGCTGGATCTGAAGATCTTTGGTCCACAGCCACTGCCTTTTGAGCCTTCCACGACCACCGGCGCTCTGAAGCAGCTTCAAAATACCACCACACTGGTACCGCATGTCGAAGGAACGTACTGGCACACGCGCTTTGGTCACCTCATTGGCTACGGTGCTGGGTATTACAGCTACCTGTACGCCCGCGTATTCGCCTCTGACATTTGGCGTGCTCGGTTTTTCGAGCAGCCTTTGGATGGAGCTGCTGGCGAAAGACTATTTGAGCAGCTCATGGTGCACGGAGGCGCCCGAGACCCCCAGGAAATGCTACGAGATCTGATCGGCAAACCTCCGACACCGCAAGGGTATCTGCAGGAGCTCGGAGTGTCCAGCGCCGTGCGATAGATAGAGACGCGGAGATAGAAGGCAATACATGATAATTCAAAAATCAGCATGAATAGAGCCGGAATAAAAAACCAAACCGATGTGACTAGCGTTTTCGCCAGTGAGGAGCGACTGACGTCTATTGAACGACGCAGCAGGGTGCGCAAGGCGTGCTCTTCACCTGCTCCTCTTCGTCGCTCTTGTGCTTCTGGTCCTGGGCTGTATCCGTACTCACGGTCGTAGCGATGCTCATTCGCGCTTCCGCTTCCGGCTTCTCGTCAGAGGTAATGGCATTCGCTTTGCTCACGTCTGCTGAAACAATTCAATGGGTTCAAAGTAAGATCGAAAGTGGATTTGATCACGAAGCAATTGCTTTCCCGTACCAGGCGATCGTCGAGTCACAGTGCCACCGGCCTGGCGCCATAAGAGCGCCTGTAAACATACATGCAAGAAGAATAGCGGGTCGGTAACTGCTGATACAAAGCGTGAAATAGTCACGTACGTCGACCCAGAAGGACGCTTCATCGTGCGAGCGGGCTTTGATGGTGTACACGCGCTCGTTCAGTTCAATCGTAAATAGCCCAGGGCCATCTATGAATAGCAAGGATACGCTCGACATCAATACAGCGCCTTGACAAGGATATCCACCAATCATGTACCTGATGAATCCTCGCCCAGCAACGTGATGGCGCCAACCTGCGGCAGGTTCAATGCAGCCAGCAGCTTTTGACCTTGTTTCTGCAGCATGTAAAGGCGATAGCGTGAATCCCTCAGCCCCTCAGCCATTTCCTTGCATACGCTTTAGAGAACGCACCTTGTAGTAGGTGAGGAAGCCGCCATTGGTCTCAAACCAGCGCTTCTGCCACTTGCCGTCGCGCGTTTTCTTGAACAAGTAGCCTACACGCGCTCAACTATCAGCATTCCTATGGGTTCACTGGCCGTGTTCATGGCCATTTGCGCACCTCGGATCTCCTCTGCCATGGGGAAAAGACGCCAGAGCAAGCGGAAAGAAAGAAAGCACGACGGTTAAAGAGCTGCTGGCATTTAAATCAGTCCCTGCGCCACGGGGAGAGCGAGGCCCAGAGGCCCAGGACACCGGCAGGCGGTGAAGGCGCACGGTCGCACCTGTGCGGTAGTTGGCCGAGATGTGGCGCGTGCTCTTGGACGAGGAGGGCGACGTGACCAGCTTGGCGCGGGCGTCGTCCATGGCGTCTGAGCTGCTGGGCCAAGTGGGAACAATCGCAATAGCGAAAGGCTGATGAGCTCAGCGCACCTGCGTGGGTAAAACGGTCACCCGGGCTATTTTGGGTCCAACATGATACGGGTCGGCTAGGGCTGACCCCCCTTCTTTGGACCACCCATAAATAGACTTGAGTTCTGAGCCAAAGCATGGACGGAGGTCATGGCGCATTCGGATCACTCGGTCAGAGGCGGAAACCCGTTGACCCGACCCAGAGTGAACCCGTATCAGTTGGACTATTTGTATCAGCAAGAGAATGTACCCATGTAGACTGACTTTCCTAGTTTACAATCGATTTTAGAAGGGTATTATATCAAACAGTTTTTGATAGCCATCCATTTTCACAGGCCTGAGTTTATTCCTGTGCTTACGCAGTTTATCTATTTAGACAGGGTATTAGAAATCAGTGGAGATCTGCCTGCAGGAGTTGGTCAATCTCTTCGAGCCGAGCGACGTCAACGTGGGGCTGCATTTGCCAAGACGCGATGTACATAGTCATGGTGTCGTGACTGCGACAGTCGAACATATCGGCAGCGACCATAGACTTGGCTACCAGCTCGCGCTCGTACATGCCAAGCACCTCCAGCAGCAGCGACTCTGCCAGCAAACCAACTGATCGTGAGATAACGATTTAAACACTCACCCCAGTATTACCCTGTTCTCACCATAGCGATAGCGAGTGGCGTCATCATGTCTCTGCGATTGATCGGCATCGTCCAGAAGCTGGCGCATTTGAGCATACACGTCTCCCTACAGCGAAGCAGAATGGTCACTTCTCCAGTGACGCCTGCAAAAGTAACGACACAAGTAAAGAGCAGCGGACGCACCAGCGCTTCGATCTCTGCCTCTAATCTCTTGCTGCATTTGTGCGCGAGCTCCCACAACTGAACCACGAAATCCCCGACTAATGAGCTCTGCCGAAGTACAGTCATGAGACACAACAGCGAACGTACCCTGCCAGAGGCTTGGTCATGCAGCTGTGTGGCGTCGGCCAAAGACCCCCAGTCATCCTCGTTTAGATATCTATTCGCGCAAACAACCGGAGCCAGTCACTGCTTCTGTGAGAGTCAGTGCAACAAGTTCTTCCATATGCTCGCACGTTGTTTTCTGGATAGCGTCAGCGATCTTCATGAGGTGCTGCTGGCCTCTGACAGTGGCCGCCTGCCATTGCGGCGCCAACAGCTTCCACGGCGCGAGCCACCAGCAAGCCACGACCATTCCAGCCACTTGCTTCTGGCACTTGATACACTCCCGAATTCAATTTGCAAAACCTCTATAAATTCATAGCCGTAAGAGAGTACCGTGGGGGTCAAAAAGACGAGTCTAACAATATTGATGTCCAAGAGTAACTGGATTGTTCATGGGTATCAAGTGGCTCGTATAGCATTACCCATTTACAGGGACGAAGGTAGTCATAGCCTCTAATTTCAACCAATGCTGTGTGCCTATGTCCCCCAACTTTCAGAAACGATCGGCAAAAACCAATTTACACAGCGCCAGCAAAACATTTCTGGCAACTGTCGTTCTTTGTGGGGCGATTGCTGACACCATGTTGTGTGTGTCGTCTATAAAGTACCAGGTATCTCTATCGGAACCAGAAGAAATCCAGAAGCCATGGCGTTGGCATGGATTACTTCTGATCTGGATTCTATCTGGTACCATGCAGCTGCTCGATTTCAAAAGCAAAATGTCTACAGTACAGCGCTCACATTCAAGGCCATGTGGACGCACCCAGAGTATCAAGAGGTCGTTATCCTTGCCCCGGCTTCCGTTCGCGTATTCCTCTTTAACCCTCTCCAATTCGTAACCCACAAACGGTTGGTAGAGGTGTACCGTGAGCTCAAGAAATCGCGACCGCTTTTCTTTACGCGCCGATCGACCGCGCTGACTCCTAACGCCCTGGAGCTTCCAAATTGGAAGAAGCCGTATCCCCACACGTCGTCCGCTGGGCGGCCACCCGCTCGCTCTTCAGCAGCTTCGTGGGCGTTCACCACTCGCATAACGTTCAGATCCTGAAACCCACACTTCCATCACCAGGGGCGGAAGATGTTCAGTCCAGAAATATCTCCTTTTTATTGGCCAAAACGTTCCCCCAAGAGTGTCCAACGTCCTTTCATTGGCTAAAGCAATCATAGTCCCATTTGATTGGGTGAAAAGAGCACATCCCACCGTAACGTAACCAGGCGGGACGTGCCTCTCCCGTGTGCCCATTGCAGAAAGTCGAGCAGAACGTAGCAAGCATGTCGACGTCCGCGCCGCCTGAGTCGCCTGTCAAGCAGCACGAGGCCATGCCTCCGCCGGCCTTCGCAGCGCTGCCGCCCATCGCCACGGCTCGGCCGCTGGGCCAGCCGCATGCGCAGCAGAGCCATCTGCACGCCGGTAGCAATATTCCCTCCAACATGTTCGCCAACGGCTACGCCCAGGCCTCGACTGCGACGCACGCGCCGACTGGGGTCGACGAATTCCCATTCACGGTGACCAGCTTCCCTGTGCACGCGGCCGGCAGCTTCGGCCACACTCAGTTCGAGCATCTGGACTCGTGTCGGTGGGTGGGCGGCGCCATGCTGGCCTACTATGCGGCCACCGTGCTCTTCCTGCAGCCCTTCTCGCTCGGCGTCGCGGGCATTCTCACGGGCTTCGTCGGGTACTCGGGTGCGCGGCCACCCATGGACACGACGCGCGTCAAGTGGCTCCGGGGCTTCGTCTGGATGAACTACGTCATGATCGTGTTCAACGTCTGGTACATCGGCGTCTGCGCGTTCATCTACAACTCGTCCAGCAGCAGCTACTGGGGCGACTCCGCTGACCGCGGCAGCAGCAACAGCACGTACGACGCGCAGGACGACATGAACAGCTACTACTATGACCAGCACCTGGGCCTGATCGTGGGGTTGGTAATTGCAGTGAACCTCATCGTCCACGTCTGCGCCCTGCGCTCCGGCCGGCGCTTCTACGCTGAGGTCCGTCGCGCCCGACCCGCACTGAATCTGAATGGAGCGGCCGTTATCATCATGGCGCCAGCGACCACTGTGGTCTAGGAAAATATATGGCTATTTGTATGACGCTGAGTTTCTGAGAATATATTTTTTTTTCTAAGAATACATGCCATTTGGTTTCTCAGAATGCCCAATCAACGATGTGGCTGTTGCGCGGCCAGCAGCAGCTCCGGCGCGTGCCGCTGTGCCGATCGAATGCCAACGCCTCGTTCGCTTCGCAGCGCAGCGTGCTGTTCTTCGGCACGGACGACGTCTCTGTGGCCACGCTCAAGCAGTTGCACGCCAACAGGTGCGACGGCAGCCGCTGGACCGACCACTCGTGCGCAACGCTCACCATGTCTCTCGCTCACTGCTGGACGGCAGCCAACTGCGGGACGACAGCCGACTGATCGACCGCATTGAAGTCGTGTGCCCTTCGGACCGCAAGGTCGGTCGTAGCAAGCGAACGGACCCAGTTCCCGTCAAGCGCTTTGCGCTGGACCACGGTCTTCCAGTGGTTCACACTCCTCCGTATCTGTGCGCATCGGCCTTATGGATCATTCTGCTGCTCTGCAATCGACGACTCACACTCGCTGGCTACATAGGAAATCGCTCAAGACCTGGAACATGCCCGTGACGAGCGAATTCGATGTCGGAGTGGTGGTCTCCTTCGGCTACTTTCTGGTATGTGTGCTGGGTCTCTAGCTGCTGGCTTTACTATTGGACATGTCATAATTCGCCAATGTAGCACCCGCACATGCTCAAGCACCTGCGCCATGGAGCAATCAACATGCATCCGTCTCTCCTGCCGAAGGTTTGCCACCCACCTCCTTTGACAATCCTTCGAACAGCGTCGTTATAACATATCGCAAATGCGCAGTATCGTGGGCCAGCGCCCATTCATCATGCGCTCATGAACGGCGACTCCACGACAGGCGTGTCTGTCATCGAAATTGATCCGCGAGCTTTTGACGTCGGCCGCATTCTGCTGCAAAAGGAGTTTGCGGTTCCTCCGGCCATCCAATGCAGCGAGTACGTCTCCCATTTTGGCTTCCATCCCATTTAGTCTCACCACCAACTCTTCTCTTTCTGGTCTAAGGCTTTCGCATGCGCTGGCTGAGTTTGGGGGCGAGTGCGTCCTGGAGACATTGAAGCATCTGCCACAGCTCAAGGCCAACGCCCTAGTTCAGGACGACAGCAAGGCTTGCAAGGCGCCAAAGATCACGTTCAATGACGGCGTGCTTGATCTCAGCTCCATGACAGCGCAGAGCGTTTTCCACGTAGGAAACGGCAGGCCTAGAGTAGATATCATTGCAAGAAGCTCACACTTTGTTTTCTTATTCAAACAGCGGTGGCAGGCCCTCAGCGACTCGGTGGGCGTGAGCGTGCTGTTCCAGGACAAAGTGGTCAAGCTCATCGACCTGCGTCTCCCTGCCTCGGAAGAATTACAATATGGTTTGGCCGCTGTTGTCACTGTAGTTTGCCTGGCGTGAACTTACAGGAGTGTGCTTTGTGGGTGAATAGTGCATGACCAGGAACTTCAGCTCTGTGATCCCGAACACCAAGGTTCCCTGCCCAGTGGAGCATTCTTCTATGACAAGCCTCGCAAGGTTGTGTGGCTCAAGTGTGCCAGCTCTTCATGGTTGCTGGTCACACAGCTGCAGCAAGCCGACCGAAAGGTGGGCTCGGCTGTGGATTTTGCCAACGGCTATCGTCTCAAGCACTTGCAGTGTCAAAACTTTGATACCATTCCATTCACAGCTTAATTTCTAGCGATGAACCAATAAAAACTGGAGGATCTCAGTGCACTCCTACCAGTCAATTTCAGACTGCGAGATTCTATACATTAACGCCAGCTTACATGACCAGACAGCCTGACGAGTTCTTCTCCACGGGTCCCGCGCGAACGATATCTGCCTCACGGATATAGGCTGATACGTGGCTTCTGCCGTTGGGATCCCACTCCAGAGCGACACAGTAGAATCCGTCTTTTGGGCGGTAGTGAATGACTACGCCTGTACCGAACGGCGTCATGACAAGATCTCCTCGAGCAGCCTTGAGGATACCAATGACGGCACTGGGTTGCAGGAAACCCTGGATATTCAGGTCACTCATCAATGCCTGTCGTAAGGATACGACGTGTACGCCATCGCGTTCACGAACGTCGACAAGGAGACCAGAGCCAAACGTAGTGTTCACGGGCATGCCAAGGACTCCTCGTACTGGACGACTCAAGCTTTTAGGACGGAAATATCCAACGACCGATCCTGGCAGGTGGACAACATATACATTGTCTTCATGACGATAGTGCGCGACTTGTCCTTCCCCAAATGAGGTGACCACAAGTACACCCTTGGGGAATAATGGTTCCGTTGTAGAGATCCCGCCACCAGCCTCCATCTCTGCCGAACTTGCCCATCCCAAGTAGCTAAACGGATTCCCGAATAGCTCGAGCGTATTCTTTCGAACCCGAGCAGGAGGCATCTCGGTAGCATCACTGGATTGAACGTAGGCGATAACATTTTCCAGATCGGGTTGTTCCAGCCGCATTTTCAGACATCCGTTGTAAGGTCGGGCCATGGCAGTCTTGCCCACGCCAAAAACGGTATTATAACGCCGATTGGCCCCTTCATCAGCGTATGGAACGCAGACAATCTCTGACGATCCCGACGACTGAAATCCATATCGAAACAGCTGGAAAATTCCACCGCTCGTGGGGGGACTGCCTTCCGACACGCTGCCTGCCACGCCCTTCGTAGTCAAAGACAAAATTGGCACGTCGTTTATGCTTTGAGCCACTTCACGAACCATCGACTTGTTCAAAAATGCCACGACCTCTTGGCCGCGAGCTAATGTCCAGTCTGTGAGCACAATCTCATAGATGCCGTCGTTGTCACGATAACTGCGGATCGTGCCTCTGCCATACGGCGTGGAAACAGAAACTCCTTGGGCCATCAGCGAACGAATGTCTGCACTCTTGCTGGACGCAGATCCCAGTCCCCACATCGAGAAAAAGCTGCGCGGGGGAGATATTGAAGATTCGGTCAGACACTTCTCCTGGACAAATATGCCCATGTTGCTGTGTGGCGGATGTCCGTTGAATCGCATCAACTCAAGTTCGTACACACGATCAGCGGGTCGAAATTGAACGACAACACCACGTCCAAAAGGCGAATCCACTGAACTACCGATAGCGAAATACGGCTTGCCACCGGAGGTTCCGGGCACAAAATTGCTCAGCTTCTTCGTGATATATCCCAGACCAGATCGAACACCGGCAAACATTCTTGGAGATGAAGCTGAGGGGTGCATGTCTCTGACCACTGCAGTAATAGCTGATGCAGTAAAGAAGCCAGTGACATTCATCTTTGCATCCCGACCTTCGATTGAAACGACATATGTTTCGTCTTCCGGACGGAATCGAGTCACACGACCAGTGCCAAATGGAGTATTCACCACTGTTTGAGCCGGGAAAACGTTCAGCAACTGGGCCTTTCGGAACTTCACGTACTTGACGGAGCTTTTAGCAATTTGCGTTGTTTCGCCAACAACAAGAGCTACGATGCTTTCGTCGGGGATGAACGCCTGGACGCGCTTCTTTCGGACCATTGAGTGCCAGTCAACCAAATCCACACAGTAAATACCATCAAATCCGCGAAATTTGCGAATGATGGCTCGGCCAAATGGCGTGCGAACGAGACTGTTGAGAGCAAATACTTGAGGCTTCATAGCATACGGCACTTCCGCAATCGCATTCTTGCGGAGCACTTCGTTCGCACGTTGGAGGTCTTCGTTTAGCATGACGCGAGCA
Source organism: Elongisporangium senticosum (assembly GCA_023335835.1). Classification (NCBI taxonomy): domain Eukaryota; phylum Oomycota; class Peronosporomycetes; order Pythiales; family Pythiaceae; genus Elongisporangium; species Elongisporangium senticosum. The sequence continues at coordinate 49,780 of JAADVQ010000037.1, read as the reverse complement.
CGCTCTCGTTCCGCAAGGGATGGCCAGCGCTCAATACCGTCAAAATGCGTAACAGCCTCCGAGCAAATCTTGTAAAGTCCGGTCAGTCGCACTTTCTTCATCTTGAAGGCTTCGACAGCAGCGCCAACGTATGTGTTAAAGAAGACGATTTTCATCTTGCGCCATTTCTCCAGTGTTTCCTTGGACTTGTAGCCGTACGTTTTCTCGATCGGCTGCACGAGATGGAAGAAACCTGCTTCCAACGCGTCAGGGCCGAACTTTTCCACGATCAGTTCTGCAGCTCGCACATCGCCTTGGCCGTTGTCGCCCACAAACACGTGTGTGAACTCGGGATACAACTGATAATATTCACCAAAGTTCTCAAATTTTTTTTGCGCCATGGGCTCCAGATCGCCCTGCACCATGAAGGCGCGTCCGGAGCGGAGGTTGCCAGCCAGCATCGTGGGGACCGTGTGCATGCCCTTCTTTTCGTACAGCGCAGAGAACTTGGCGTACGATTTCTTTTCCGACATGTCCTTGTACACGTGCGGCCGGGCAGACAGGAAAACCAAGTTGCCCACGCGGTCAGGTGTCCACTCGTCAGGCCCGGCAGTGCCCATGTCCAGTTCTCGGTAGAACGGCAGCACTCCAGGGTACAGCACGTGGCGTGGGTACCGCGTATCAATGCCTGCTGGATACCGTCCACCCGATGATGATAGCGTGTCGTCGACGTCGCTCAGGACCTTGCGCCACGCCTGTAGTCGGCGTTTGGAAGCGCGCTTCGTGCCCAGGCGCATGTGAGCCGTCTGCACGCGAGCTTCGCGTGCAATGTGGTTGAGGATATCGGCTCGGACGACTGGGTCTCGAATGTCGTTGTAGATGAGCTTGTGCATGCTGTGGAAATCGCCCTTGGCGTCAGTGTAGCTCTTGAGGTTGCTCAGATCGTCGCCCGAGGTCTTGAGGATGATATTGCGCACCCATTTCTCGCTCAGCGGATGTGCGCTGAGCTTCATGACCATGAGCGCGTCCAGCACGATGGCTCGCGACGTGACCGTGAGGTCTGCGAGGCGCGTGGTGCAGAGCAGATCCAAGATGAGCGTGCGACTTTGGTCCGAGCGCAGCTTGGAGTGGTCCTTGACCTTGTAGAAGAGCAGCGCCAGACGGATGTTGTTGAGGATGAAGTTGAGCTCGTCCTTGGAGGCGCCAGCCAGGATGCGGAAGATCTTCTGCTCGTTGCGCTTGACCTGCGACAGGTTGATCATGTTGTTGATGGTGGACGGCAAATAAATACGGTCGATGCGCTCCACGCAGTCCGTCACGAGATTGGTCTTCTCTTCGGCCGTGGCCTTGTACTTAAATAAATTCTGCGCCAGCGCGGCTTCCTGCAGCATTCACGAGAGAGCGTCAGCATGCGGTCATAGGCAATCACGAGGGTATAGCATAGGGAACGCACCGTGTTGAGTCGCGGTTTGCGACTGATCTCCTTGCGGTGGATGAACCGGTCCAGGAAGTGCACGCCCGAGGTGAAGGAGAAGACGAGGATCATGCCGAGCGACGAGTTCCACCGACCGACGGCCAGCGGCGAGTCCTTGATGTACACCACGGCGGCGCTAAACATAAAGGCCATGGCGGTCCAGAAGCGGTTCTCGAACTCCTGCGCGTCGTGCCACCACCAATTGGATTCAGTGGATAAATAGAGCCCCACGAGGTACAGGATGGCCATCCAGGACGCGCAGAAGAGCGGCGCGTAGGCGAAGAACGCCATGACCAGCAGCGCGATGAGCAGGCCCGAGAAGAGCATGCCGACCATGACCATCGGATTGGGCGCCGGTTCGTTGTTGCCCGGCACCGTTTTGCTCTTGCGCGGCTGCTTCATGCGCTGGATTTGGATAATCTCATGAGGCTTGGGCAGCTGCTGCGGCTGGCGGCGCGGGGACGACGCCGCCGACGACGGCAGAGGCATATGCGACGGGACGGACGGCGCTCTTGTGCGACTGCTGCTGCTGGCTGCGAGAGAGACTCAGGGGCAGGCGCAGGCAGACGCGATGAGGCGCGTTACGCGGTGGAGGATCGAATCGGGCGGCACGACGTTGCCCTTGGGGCCGGACGCTCAATCACAACTGCTCGCACATGAAGGGAAGTCGGGTGCGGACGAGCAGTACCGTGGTGGCTTTAATTTTAGAAAGAGCGTTTTTAGCCAATGGAAACGCGGCGTTCAATAGTGCGAGTGATGTGGGCTGAAGAATCAGGATGACGTTACGACTCTGGGCCCGGTGGGGATTTGCTACAGTAATACCGTACAGTGAATACGGTACTGTGGGCAAAGCCGCATTCATGCGGCCGCTCGTGGCGCTTTCGATCACATGTCCGCATTTAGGCCACACAATATGAGCCGCACTATATAACCGGCTGGTTGGTGGGGTCATCGCTGGGACCGGCGATTGCATTGGGACCAGTGCTTTGCGATTGGCTCAAATTGGCTTTCTCTGCACCGACGAAGCTTCAACACGCGCGATGACGCCATGCGTGACGCCCAGAGCCAAGATCTGGTGGTGGGGATTTTGGGGCGGGGCCAGGGTTTATGAATCAGCAACTCAAGAGTGATGACGCGCCGTAAGCTAACAACAGTTTACCTCTACAAACGAATCTCTCGCTACTGGACATAACTGCACGCAAAACCGGTATTGTTTGCTCTATTCAAGTGGCCTAAAAGTTACCGCCTCCACGGTACTTGTTCTCGTGACCAGATAAGGTGGATGAAGTTCAAGTGGAATGACATGTGCATGCTCCCATCAACTGCGTCAGCCATCATGGCCATGACAGCGACACGCGACATGAGAAGACATCAAAGCAGGTCTTCCCAGCTGAACTGTATTTCCGAAGCAGAAGTCCCAGGTATCGCATTCGCTTGTATCTCAAAGGACGAGGGCGACGACAGGAGACGGCTCGTCGATAAATTTAGGACTGAGCGAGAGCCAGACCAAGCGCGACGTTCTGCCCATGCGGCTGTCACAGCAATCCCTCTACTCAAGACGCGCGTGTCAAATCCGTCGTGGTTTGGTAAACACCTTATTAGCAGTCACAGAACACATCCTTTATTAGGGGAACACATCTGTCAGCGCATGTACCTTCTTTTGCATCGCAATCAACCTTGTTTTGCTCCAAAAGCTTGAATGCCAGTTTGATTTACATTCAGGTGTTTCAGCCAATCAGAACGCAGCGATCCCTCCAGACTCAGATGGGTCCCCTCATTCGCCATGTCGTCCCGCCTGGCCAAGTTCCTGCAGAGGTGAGCAGCTCTACGCGTTGTCGCTCTCTGTCTGATGCCTCCTGCTTGCTTTCTAGCCAGGGGAAAACCCATCTGCGCCATGTCAACTCCATCGACCTGCACACGCACGTGTATCTGCCGCGCTACATGGCCATGCTGCGCGAGCGCAAGGACGTGCCGTTCGTGCGACGCTTGCCTGGCTTCGAGGGGGAAGAGCGACTGGTGATCCTGCCGGACGAACAGCAGCAGATCGACGACGCCAGTAAGGCTGTGCCTGGTGCATCCATCAGTGCGGGTCGTCCCATCGGCGGCGAGTACTGGGACGTCAAGGACAAGCTGTCGTACATGGATCACCACGGCATCAGCGTCTCCGTGCTCAGTCTAGCCAACCCGTGGCTGGACTTCCTGCCTATTCAGGAGCAAGTCTCCATGGCCAAGGCGCTGAATCAGGACATACAGGACATTTGCGCTGGCTCCCAAGGCCGGTTCTTCGCGTTCGGCGTCGTCCCGCAGGTGCGTTGTAGGTCATCTTGATAGACTTGATGGTCGTGGCGCTAAACACTGTGGCGATCTCTAGCAATTGGACCAAGCTATTGAGGAATTGCACCACATTGCGTCTCTGCCTCACGTTCGCGGCATTATCCTGAGCACGGCAGGTCTTGGCAAGGGGCTTGACGACTCAGACATGCTGGCATTCTACCAAACGGTACGGAATGGATCTGTCCATCGAATCCGATCAAGTAACTCATCAAGGCTTTGGTTCGTGTATAGGTTGACAATCTTGGACTCACGATCTTCCTACACCCGCACTATGGCGTCGGCAACGAGCACTACCATCACTACGGCCACGCGCTGTTCCTGGCTCTCGGATTCACCTTCGAGACCACAGTCGCCGTGTCGCAATTCGTACTGAGCGGCATGCTGGATCAAGTTCCCACACTCAAGGTGCTACTGGCGCACTCGGGTGGCACGCTCCCGTTTCTTGCCGGTCGTCTCGATAGTTGTGTGGCCCACGATCTGGCTATCGCTAATCGACTGCAGCACGCGCCCAGTCACTACCTGAAGAACTTCTACTACGATGCCGTGGCGTACCACACGCCAGCACTGCAGTGTCTCATCGACTTTGTGGGGCCGAGCAAGATCGTGTTTGGCACGGACAATCCGTTCTTCCCACCGGACGTGGACCGAGGCGGCAACATCTGTGAAGCGGACTGGCCGTCGACCATCGCCAACTACGAGATCATGGCTGACATGGACGTCAGTGTGCAGAGCGCCATCCTTCGTGACAACGCCGTGACGTTGCTTGATCTGAAGCTCTGAAAGTCGATGTTTATGAGAGCAAAGAATTGAATGTGACCGTTTAAATCCCTTGCGGGAGGCTATTTGCTACTTCCTACATATTGGATGAACAGCTATCCATCAACACCACGGATCGGAGGGAAGACGGACGTATCGGTGGGCTGCATCACTATCTTGGTCTCCACGGCTTGAATCGCACGGCGCAGCTCTTCGATCTCCTGTCTCTGTTGACTGATTAACGCATCAGGGTCCTTCTCCAATGCCGATTTCTGCTGCGCCACCGCAACGGAGTCTCTTATGTCTCGTACGGTGTAGGCTGCTCGCTCCATCTGCAAGGTGGCCTTGGCGGCAGTCACAGCTCCGCGCAGCTCGTTGATCTCCTTGATAAGCAGCATGTTCTCCGCCGTCGCGCGCATGTTCTCGCCTTGATGCTGGGCCACATCGCGTGTGTACTTCTTCTTGAGCACGTGGACCGACTTCTCCAAGTACTCCTTCTGGCGCGCATATTCCAGTTGGATCTCGCCCTCCACCTCGTTGCCTGTCAGATCGGTCGTGACGTACTTCTTGTACAGCGTCGCCACCTGCAGCGTCAGTTCCTTTGGGTTCTGGATATGCTGAACACACTCGTACAGATCGCAGCGGAAGCGTCGGATCCAAGTCTGCTGGTCGCCCAGTTGCTTGCGGTACTTTGCGATCTCGTCCTGCATGCCGTTGATGCGCTTCCGCTGTTCGCCGATCATCAGATCCAGCTGAGCATTGCTCTTGTGGAATAGCTCCAGTTCCCTGTCCATCTCCTTGATCTGGTCCTTCATGTCTGCGATCTCGTTCTCACGAGGCTCGATCTGCTGCTTGAGCTCCTTGATCTTGTAGTCCAGCACGAACTTGAACTTCTCCAGCTCCTGGTTCTTCTTCTTGAGGTCGTAAATGCGCTTTTCCTTCTCGCCGATTGTCTCGTCCCGGGCTCGAATCTCGCGCTTGAGCGCCTGGATCTCCTTCTCCAGCGTCTTGATCTCTTCGATCAGATCTTTCTCCTTCTCCAGCAGCAGTTTGATCTGGTCGCGCTGGTCCTCAATGTCTTTCTGCAGCGCGGAGAACTTCTTCTTCATGATGCCGTTCTCTCCCTTGAATCGCAGCGTGGCTTCTCTCTCGGCCTGCAGCTTCTCCTCGTACTTGCGCTTGATGTTCTCGATCTCTTCGTCCACGTCAGCTTCCACCTGAGAGATCGTCTCCGTGTACTCGCGTCCCAGCTCTTCATTCTCTTCCTCCATCTGCAGACGAAGCTGGCGGTCTTCGTTCAGCCGCTGCTCAAAGTCCTCGGTCACATCCGTAACGTATTTCTCGTGCATGCCCATGAGCCTCGCTTGCTCGTTCTTCCAGTGCAGACTCTGCGCCTCCCGCTGTTGCAGCACTTCCTGGTACTTCTCCACTTCCTTCATGATGCGGTGCTGGAACTCGGCCTCGACCTCCTGCATCTGCTGCAGATGCTTCTCCTCCATCTGCTTCATCTTCTCCTCGTACTCCATCTCAATGTCGTTCTTGTCCTCGCGCAGCAGCTCGTACTTGTTCTTCTCCAGCTCGATCTCGTGTGTGAACTTCTCCGTCAGGTCCTTGAGGTTCTCGTTGTACGTCATATCCTTGAGCCGCAGCTGGTACTCGTTGTGCAGCATGAGCTCGTCCACCTTGTTCTTGAGCTCCAACATGAGCGTGTTCTTCTCCTCCAGATCGCTCTTCGTGACCAGAATCTCTTCCGAGAAGTTGGCGAAATGGTGGAACTCACTGCCGCCGCCGCCCACGAGGCCTGCCGTAGCGCCCGGCGCAGTGCCAGACCTCCCGTCGCCCACACGAGGCCGCCCCTCCTTGTCTCGGATCTCGAAGATGCAGATGCAGCCGTCTTCGCCCGCCGCGAACAGGAACGAGTCGTCGTACGAGATGCGGAGTCGGGAGACCGGAGCGCTCAGACACTGGAACTCGGCCGACTCGCCCGTCAACGGGAACTTGAACGACCTCACGGCACCGGGACGGTCAGGCTCCGCACTCGCTCCGAAAAGCATGCGCTGCGAGTTGGACAGTACCAGCTGGCCCAGCACGCTGTCGCACAGGAACTCCTTGGTGAGCTGGGACGAAGGGAACTCGATCTCCTTGAGCATCTTGTCGTTGCCCACGGCGTAGATGGCGGTTCCTTCGCGGTTGCAAAGCGCCGAGTAGTACGGCACGCCCTTCTGCACGAACTCAGCCTCGCGCTTGGCCTCGTCCAGGTCCCACTGGTACACGGCGCCGTCCATGCCGGCCGAGATCAGGCCTGAATCATCCGCGTTCCAGTAGAGACACCGAACCTTGCCGTTGTGACCGCGCAGATTGGCCACGAGCTCGCAGGAGAAGAAGGAGAAGACCTGGATGGTGTTGCCGTTCACGGCCGCGAACAAGTGGCCGCCCGTGCTGAACTGGCACTCGCGACACGCTTTGACCGGGAACTCCTTGACGGGCCGGATGTCGTCCATGAGGATGTTCATGAGCCGCAGTTTGTCTGCGAAGCCCACGAGCAGGTAGAGACCGGACGGGTGGCAGGCCACGCTGTGGGCCTCCTCGCTGAACTGCTTGGCCACTTCGCAGCTCCGATCGAGGTAGTTCCACACGCGCACGCTCTTGTCCAGCCCGCACGTGACCAGAATGGGCTTGCGCACGCACACGTCCATGCCCGTGACGTGCATGAGCCCGCACTCGTTCGGTCTGTGGAAGGCCGAGACCACGTAGTCCACGTCGTCGCTTCTTAAGGCCACCAGAGACACGTCCTCACTCGCGCTGCTGGACATGGACAGCGTGGCCGCGTTGGCTGTGGCCGAGCTGCTTCCGCCGGAGCCCATGCCGTTGGTCTGGTGCTGGTACGGAAACGTCAGCAGCTGGCCGCTGGAGAGCGAGGCCACGATCGTGTCCTCGTTCGGACTCACGCAAAGCGTGTTCACCTGAGCCGGAAAGGCGTCCACCTTGACCTTGCGCTGCATGATCAGCAAATCGGCCGGGTTCCTGTCTGCGTTGGACACGGCCTCGTTGTTGAGCGCGAACATGAACACGGCGGACTGCTCGCAGCCGCAGAGGACGCCCTTGGTGGTGGACACGAGCGAGTACACGCCGCTGCCTTCGCCCGGAGACGCCGCGAGCCGCGTGACAAACTCTCCGCCGTGGAACAGCAGCAGGTCGCCATCGATCGTGCCGGCCACCATGTAGTCGTCGCGCTGCTTGATCCAGACGTGGCAGAGGAAGACGTGCGCGTCCATGCGGGGGCTGGGCATGGGGCGGAACGCATTCTCGAGCACGCGGAAGTAACGCACGAGGTTCACGCCCGTGACGCATACCAGGCCCGGATCCACGTTGCTGAACGTGCACGAAGTCACGAGCAACATAGCGGGGGCTCCCGTGCCGGTCGCAGCGTTGGGGTCCACCACTTGGGCCGCAGCTGACCCATTGGGGTTGGCTAGATGCAGATTAGCGGACGAAATGCCCGGATTCATCATGCCCATGGTGCTGCTGCCGAAGTGCGCACTGCTGTTGCTGCCGAGCATGGCGGAGCTGGGCGTCGCATTTAGCGTCACGTGGATGGGGCTCTTGATGCTGGCCACAGCCTTGCCCTTGGACCAGTTCCAGCACGTGAGGATCCAGTCGGGGGCGCCGCCCTGCGTCAACAGCAACTGGTTGTCGGCGCTGAACTCCATGCAGACGTAGCTGCGGCCCTGAGTGTCCGCACTACTGAGCACCTTGCGCTTCTTGAGTGTCTTGAGGTCGTAGATGCTCACCATCCCGCGGTTGCTCTTCTCCGCCACGGCCACAAAGCGGCGGTTGGGCGCCAGCGCCATTGCCGTGATGCCCTCCGTAGTCTCTGTGGCCGTGATGAACTTCTGCCGCTTCTCGTCCAGACTATACACGATGAGGTTGTGGCCCGCGGGGTACGCCACGGCCTGGTCGTCCACATACACGACATTGTTGGCCACATCCGTCTTGAGACCGAAGATATGGCTACATTTCAGTCCACCGACCGCAGTTCGTCAGCAACACAAACGGGCCGCACACTGACCACAGACCACAGCGCAACGTAAAGGGGATTAATCGAGAGACGCACCGATGAAGAAGATTGACTGTCGCCATGAGGAGGCTCTGGGGTCCGCGACCAACTGCGGTCGCGAAACGACGTCACAAGGGACTGAAAATGCACCAGCGCTCTATTATAAGAAGCCATTATAAGAAGACAAAAAGAATATAAAACACCCAAAACGCTTTTCTTTGCTTGTCTGCCTGCTCCTGCTTCCTCTTGAGCTTAGAGCGTCACACCCGTGACCGACGTGCCGGGCTGGAAGGCAACCGAAGGGCGAATGCTGTTGGATTGGCGGTCGACAGCGGCCTGGCGAGAGTTGGCCGGCTGGGCCGTGGGCGACGTCATGGCTGCCACGTGCTGGCTCGAGTAGGTCGTGAACGTCTGCTGCTGATTGGTGTTGGCCACAACCTGCTGGTACTGCTGAGTCTGGTGAGGCTGCTGCTGTTGGTACTGGTACTGACGAGGCTGCTGTTGTTGCTGGTACTGTTGCTGGTACTGCTGTGTGTGCTGTTGAGGCTGCGTCTGTTGGTACTGCTGTACAGCCAACGCCTGATGCTGCTGGGTCTTCTGGGCCGCAGTGTCGATGCGGCCTGTACCGGCCACGTGAGTGTTGGACTTGGGTTGCTCGAAGAACATCTCGCTCGGGCGAGCTTCGTCATCGTCGTCCCTCTTCTGACCACGCACGTACATGGTCACGAAGACCAGCGAAAGCACCACGACCGAGCCGATGACCGTGGGCACAAGCCACGAGCCGACAGAGCTCGACTTGCTGCTGGACGTGGACGTAGATTCCGTAGACGACGAGCCGGAGGTCGAAGTGGACGTCTTCGTGCCATACTGCGACGTACCCGAGCCCGACAGTGCAGCGCTCGAGGTGCTGGCGCTTGAGGAAGTGGATGTGGACGGCGCGGTAGTCGCAGGCGTAGTTGTGGTATCGGTTGAGGCCGCAGACACGGTACCCGCACCAGACTCGGACGAGGCAGTGGTGGCGGTGGGAGTAGCCGTCGTGGTCGTGTCCTTGCTCGAAGAAGTGGAGCTCGACGTAGAGACCGACGCCGAGTTTGAGGCCGAGGTAACAGTAGGTGAGGTCGTGGTTGGTGTGGCCGTAGTCGACTTGGGTGTGGCCGTAGTGGTCTTTGGAGTGGCCGTGGTGGTTGTTGGCGTCGTCGTGGTGGACGTGGACCCGGCATCCGCCGATGATCCGGCGGCCGACGTGTTAGTGGTCGTTGCCGCCATGACATGACCGTTGTATTGCGGGCCGCCGTGCAGGGCGACCAGCACCGCAATAAGGAGCAGGAGCGCTGAGGTCGGGCGCATGTTCGACAGGAAAGGACTCGCGATACGCTGGGGCGAGTGGAGTGTTTGTCAATTCGGCGGCGAAGGACCACAAGAAGACTGAGTCAGACGCGCGTCTGTGGGGCCACCCTGCCCTGGCCCTCCTCTTCGGTCCAATCCGGCCTCACAGTGGACACAGGAACCCGGAGAGTCGGAGCGGGACGAGTCAGCAGAGACGATCCGACAGCACGAATGCGGTGCTGCGATTGGCTGTTCGTGTCTGCCATCTGGGAATGAGTGGCCCAACACACACCCCATTTCGCGCAAACTTGATTGAAGCCCTCATCGCATGGTTATGGAACACAGCCACATGGCCGCACGGCCTGTAGGGTTACATCATTAGGTAACGGTAGGTGTATACATTTGGCAAGGATTATGGGTGAGAGAACCTATGACTTGTATCTGGGGAAAGGCATGCGAGGGTTTCGGGATCGCAGTTCTCAGACTTGCAACCCTGCAAACCCAATTCGCGTCGGCCTTCGACTGCCGTTGCATTTGACTGCATTGGCAGCCCCAATCCATGTGGGGACGTTCGGACATTACTCGTTGTTTGTTACGGTGTGGCTATGTGGCTCCAGTTGAATGGGGCCGTCCCCATGCATTTATGACCGGCGGTGGGCGCTGCATCTTTATTGCTCTCGTCGCATTCCGTGGACCTTTCCGGTATCTGGGCCGTCCTCTACTGGGCCTTCTTTTCTTGTTCCGCTTCCCACCCATCGAACATGAGCTCTGTATATCGATCTGTCTGTTTGCTGCTGTGTCTGTATCTGCTGCCAATGCGTCCGATTGGTCCACCAACAGACGACCTTTGGCTCACTCGCAGCTTGATCCGCCCTCTGCGGTCGGTGGACCAACCGACATGACGACGCGAAGGTCTCGACACCGCATGCCGTACGTGGAATTCCACCGCTCCATGTCTCTGGAGCATCCGTCGGAGCTCCTGGATCTGCTGCCGCCGCCTCCTGAGTCGGAGGTCGTGCCCACGACGCTCAAGGACGTGCTGAGAGAGCGATATGACGCCTGGACCAGAGTCCATGAGGTCTATCTGGTCTGGACTGGAGTGGGACTAAAGTAAAGGCTGATGCAAGTGTCTATTATGTAGATCGTAGAGTCCGTGCCTCCAGCGCTCTCCACTGAGCTCAGTGTGTTGAGGAAGCTGCAGGAGCTCCATCTGCTGTGCAATATCCTTTCCATCGAGTCCCACGTGGGATCCGTTTACTCTGGAGATTAGTACTATGTGTTCCTGAACTTCCGTTCTGCTTGGATTGGCCATCTCACAGCAGCGAGAAACGCATTTGCGCACGCTCCACATCGCTCTGCTGCACGACCGGGCACTACGAGGAGACTCGTACGTGTGTGGATCTGATTGCGTTGTGGCTCAACGCTAATCACTGTTTGTCTCTAGTAGCTCGAATGCAAACGAACAAGAGCAATGCAAAGCAGGAAATCCAGCCGAGGGACCAGCAGGAAGACCGACTGGGATCGCCATTGATCCGTCAGAAGAGCCCATGGAGCCTATGGATCTGGAGGATGACGCCATCGACCTCATTGAACTGTCCAGAGCTCCAATGTAGTAAAAAGACAACGAGTTTTGGTTGAATCAACCACACTTTCTTCGCTTCCTAAAACGGCTCACCGTCCAGATCTTCTCTATCGAGTGGTTCACCATCTAGATCTTCTCCATCCAGTGGCTCGCCATCTAGATCTTCTCCATCAAGAGGCTCGCCATCGAGATCGTCTTGTTCATCCCTTGGATTTTCAGCTGAAGCAGCATCGTCACCATCGATCGGCTCACCATCGAGATCCTCCTCTTCGTCCAGAGGCTTCCCGTCCAGGTCGTCTTCGTCCATAGGCTCGCCATCCATATCGTCTTGCTCCGCCTGCGTTTGCTTTGCCATGTTGGTCAGTCGATCGTCCAGTTCGTTCGCTGCTGCCTGGTCCATTTGGCCCACAGGAAGCCCGATGCTATCGCTTTTAGAAGCAGCCGCGCCTGAGGAAGCTGCCTTTGGTGCTGTGAACTCCCGGAGCCATTGCAGCCGCAGCATCAGGGCCCTCGCATCACCGGTGGACAGAATCCCGGCCTGCTTGCAAGTCCTGCGGAGCCGTTCTTCTTCGATGTCAACAGCTTCAAGCACAACCGATGGCGTGTACTCGCTCTCCTCCACTTTGCGCAGGAACGTAGCGTTGAGTCCCACGAGAAACAGTGGAGGGAACAGACTCCAACTCTCCCACGCTGTAAGCACCTGCAACACTTTCTCCTTCATAGCGTTTGCAGACATGCGCCCAATGATGCTCTTGTGCGTCAATCGCAGTTGGTCCACAATCTGCGGCAGACAGTCTTGGAACGTGGTTCGAAAGAGCGACGCATTCTTCACCGCAGCCGAACTGTTGTGCAGGATGTCGGAAGTGACATACAAATAGGCGACTTGGGCCACAGCCGACGCCTTGGGGTCCTTGAAAGCGTCTAGAATAGCTCCGACCAGATCCACCGCAGCCTCTGAGTTGTCAAGTGCAAAGCCCATCGTTCGCTTCACGGATTCACGCTCCAGCGTCAGCTCAGACAGTATCGATTTGAATTCGTCGTATTCTTCTGGCGCGAGTCGATTCCGTTCTCGCCCGCGCTCGATATCACGAGCCCGAGCGATCTGCTGACCCGTGAGCATCTTGTTGTCTTTGTCGATGCCGGAAGAGCCACCCAATCCATCATTCCGCTCTCGAGGCCGTCGATCATGGGATCGAGATTGGTGTGAATGGACGCTTTTGTCCTTTTCGTCCTCGTGGCGATCGCGATACTGCTCCTGTCGGAGTGAACTGCCGCTTTCTGACGATGACGATCGTCGAACATGCCGATCACGACTTCGGCTTCGACTGGGGCTGCGTTGCCTGTGTCTGGACTCGGATCTACTGAGTCGAGAGCGGCTGCGACTACGACTCACACTTCTACGAGCGCGCTTTCTTCGAGGACTTCTACTTGGACTTCGACTGCTGGAGCTGCTGTATCGTGATCGTCGTCTCCCTGACTCCCTTTCACGGTGGCGACTTCGGCTCTTCGATCGTGAAGTCGATGTCACAGACGTCGCGACTGCCGGCATTTTGGGGGGCACCCAGATCGATCCATTCGAGATCATCTGGAAAGAAGTCTCTTTCCACGAATGCTCTTGGTCGCCCATTGCCAGCGAGTATACTTTCCACTTGTAGTACAAGGCCAACGGCGATTGCGTCTCAAACAGAAATCGGTACATTGGGTTTCCTTGCTCACGGGTTCGGATCGCGTTTTCGAACTGCAGACCGTCCTTGGCCACGTAACGAGCCAACCGGTCCACGATCTGCCGTTCGTTCTGGTCTGATGGTAGCTTGATGACGATCTTGGGGTTACCACCTAGGTCTGTATTATCCATAGTCGCCACAGGATTGAGAGGCATGGATGCCACCACCTTCGTAGGGTGGCGCATTGTTGGGTCAATTTTCACAGCCTTGCCCCATCCAACCGTAATGGGCTGCCCATCCAACTAATACGCCATGGAGAAACAGGTCAGCCAATACACGCCATCGATCGAGTACCGCTTGTTCACGAACCTCTCGATCGTGAAGGGCGACGCGCGCTTCATCCGCATCTTTCCGCCGGAAAAAGCTGACGAAGCCGCATTTCCGCTTCCGAATCCGCTCTTCTTCAGTGCGCGGCCACATGATCTTGACCGAGAACACTTGTCCGTACCGCCCAAACTCTGCCTACGGAGGAATTCAAGTAATACTTCCATGAGTACGCAGCAGGCAGCGTTCACACGATCAATGCGAGACAAACCTCCAGAGCTTCTTCTGTGATGGTTGCAGCTAAATTCCCAACGTACAAGTTGGTCGTCTCGGGGTCTCCGTTATCGAAAGAGCCCTTGCCATTTGCCATTTCTTCCGGCGAAGGCACCGCAGGCTCTCTATGAAAAGCCACAGCTCAGTCAGTGGAGGAGCCTCCGAGCTCAAGCGTCTCTCGTGTTAATCGTACCGGTCCTTGATCTCTTCCAGGAACTGATCGATCTGTCGCTTCTTCCTGGTCGGCTGCTGGTCTCTCTGCTCCTGTTGCTTCATCTCCTCCACCATTAAGTCCATCTCCGACAGCTTCTTGCCTGTGAACGGATTCACACCGGAGCCAAATGCAGTGGAAGCGGTGGCACTGGCTCCTGCTGCTGCTGGCGAAGGCTTGGGCTTCAGACGGTAGATAGCCCCAGGCGGATGCTCTCGCTCCGGCTGACTGCTGCTTTGCTCAGCGTTGTTGGGCTGCAGCATGAACACACAGTATCTCAGCAGCCCAATCCATTCGCAGAAAGACGATAGCAGTCCACACGCACCGCTTCTCGCACGAACGCCTTGCCGAGCGTCTCGTCCTCTGTCTCGAAGGACGCCACGAAGGAGGCGTAGATCTTGGCGGCCTCTGCATCCGCCTGCTTCTTGCGCAACTCGCGGTCCTCTCGCTCCTGCCGCAAGCACAGTAAAGTCACGTGAGCGCCTCATTCGTTCCGCCTGTCCGGTCTTGTGACGCACTTTGGCGAACTTGGTCTTCTTCTGCTGGCCAATGACGAACCGCGCCAGCTTGTCGTCCGTGAGTGAGGCGAAGGAGCCTGGCTGCATCTCCGCCTTGTCCATACCCCACGGCAGCGCCTTGGGCCCAGCGGAGGCCTCCTTGTCCGTGCGGCGGTCGCCCATGGTGCTTGCTCTGTCCTGCCTTGGCGTCAGCAATGAGAAGCCGACCAGTCCAATCCTACGCGTATCATACGCTAATCCAACCAAATAAACGCCTAAAAAACGAACTTAACCAAACGGTTGGATAGATGTGGTCCACACGCATCACCACATGCATTATCAAAGGTGCGATCTTTACTGCTACATTCAGATCACACGTCACAGATCCTTGGGCTGTGTCTGCATGTGGGAGGGACGCAGACATCTTAATCCTGGCGCGACTGTAACTGCTTGGAGATGACGCCCTTGGGGGTCAGAATGTGCACCACGCCGCCCCAGCCAGAGAGCGCGTCACGGTTGCAGGCCGACAGCAGGCACTGCGACAGCGTCTCGAAGAGGTCCTCCGGTTCCTGTGGCACGAGAGCGATCAGCGCTGGAGCATAGCAGATCAATGATCCTGCTGTATCCACTTACCAGGTCCGGGCGGTAGAGCGACTCGCACATGCCATAGAGTGCGTCTTCCATTGTACCGGCGACGACGAAGTCCTTGGTCATCATCTCGCAGCCAAGGCAGTCCATGCTCGACAGGAACGGCTTGTTGTCTTCTGTTAATCCGGCGATGACGGGCTCCACGAACCACGGGCCGAATCTGAAGCGTACACCATGAGCTTGCTGTTGTGCTTCTTGACAACAGGATCCAAAACAGCGTGTTTACCTCTTCTCGTACATCATGGACGACAGCAGCGCACTGAGAGTCTTGGGCTTGATCTCGCGCTCCTCCGTCATCTTGTACATGTTCACCTTGAACTTGAGCCTACAGACGGTCACCCACAAGTCGCTAATTAGCTACCAGAAAGCAAGTAAGAGCTCAATGGAGCCGACATACAGCTGCGACACGGTCTGCACATCCGTGCCCAGACCGGCCAGACCGAGAAACGTCTTGTCAGTGACGCGGAAGACCTTCTGGAAGTCCATGGCCACGGTCTGAGCTTGCAGACCCAATCGCGTATCGCTAGAGAACAGCACGAGACATCGTCAGTTGGTTCAGATTCCCACATCGCTTCAACAGAGCAAAAGATCCGCACCATGCGATGCCCACGCAATCTTTGCCGGCCATGGCGATAATGGCCGCTCCGTTGTAGGAAAGAATCGACTGGAGCCACCAACACATAAGCTGGTTAGTCCCCATCCGCCTCTGTCATCGGCTGCTGCGTGCTCCGTCCAGCTGCTGCAGAGCCGCCGAGCGATCCAGCGGCACGCACCATCTTGCTGCTCGCTTCTTTCTTCGTCTGTTGCTCGAGGGGGGAATCGGGGGGCACTGTTTTGGATCGGGGGACCCAATATTACGTGGTCCACATTTTTCCGAATCACAATGCAAATTATGCAAATTTCAATTTATACGGTGGCTATTACTGAAAATAATAAGCATTCTGTGGGTCTAAATTCGTTATAACTGTAGATATTATGGCTATATACAGCAATTCTAGGGCATTACTCGCGTGTGCTGGTGTCGCATCCCCATCCCATCCGCCGACATAGCGACGATGAGCTCCGCCGTGGTGCAGCCGCCGCCGTACATGCTGGGCGAGCGCCCCACGCCCTTGCACGGAGGCAACGGAGCTCCGTCCTTCCGCCAGGTGCCCTTCGTGCGCGTGAGCGAGCGCGTGGAGAGCGGCATCCGCGTGCGCAAACAGCTGCGCAAGTACCTCAAGGCCAGCTCCAGCACGCAGCACCTCGTGGCGCAGATGCACCTGAGCGTGACGTCCATGCAGCCGCAGGAGGTGGCGCAGAGCTGTCTGGCCAACTTCTTCGACCTTATGAAGAACTACAACCAGACCGTAGGCCAGAAGCATCTGGCCGCCAGCAAGGCCTACCTCGAGATGACGCGGCCGCTCGACAACTCGGGCAAGTCGCGCAAGTGGGCGCGCGACGTGTACAACCAGGTGCAGAAGAGCGTCCAGGATGTGGGTGCGGCCGAGCGCAAGATGGAGAAGGCCCGCGGCCGCCAGGAGCGCGGCGTGGACGAGCTGCTGCACTGGAAGAAGGTGCTAGACGCCAACGAGGCCACGTACCTGGTCCAGCCCAACAACCCGGAGGTCATCCGCGCCTACCAGCTCGCGCAGTACCGCTACTCCAACGCCGTGGCTGAGGACGAAGGCGCTGCGCAGGAGTTCGCCGAGGCGCGCGACGCACTCTACGCCAGCATCGCGAGACGCGACCAGGTCGTGGAGGAAGCCACGGAGCTGTCCCAGGCCATGGAGGAGGACCGACTGGACACAATGCTGATCGTGATGAACCAGTTCGTGGAGACTAAGGTGGCCATCCTGCAGGCCGAGATCGAGGCCATGGTCGAGATGCAGCGCGTGCTGCGCGAGATGGACCGCGAGTCGGTCGTGCAGCAGTACATCGTGGACTCGATGCAGCCGGAGCTCACCCACCGCCACGCCACGGCGCTGTATCTGCTCGAGTGGCACCGCCATTGGCACAGTGATCAGGCCAAAATGCTGGCCAGCGAACCCAGCAACTATGTGGTGCTTTCCAAGGACGACGCGGCGCTACTCAAGGCCAGCGGCATCTCCAGTACCGACGTGGACGTGATCAAGGACTTCGTCGCAAGCTGCTTCGTGGATCCGGAGGAAGCGCTGCAGAGTGCGGGATCGCGCAAGGGCGTGTCCAGCAAACACCGTAATCGATTTGGCGACCCCAGCTCCATGCCAATGTATCGCATGGCGGTGGTGCGCCACGCCCTGGTGCACTGTCTGAACCACCAACGTACGCACACACGAGAGCTGTCGGCCGATGGCTTTGATGCTCTGGCGACGGCGCTGCGTCTGGTCCTGGACGCCTGCACCGAGACTGACGACACACGAACGACCAAACAGCTCATGAACATGCTGCAGACGTTCTATCGCGAGGCCAATGGCGAGAAAGTGTATCTGCAAACCGCTCTTCACGACCACGCCATCTGGAGCATCCCTCAGTACTGGGGCAACGCGCTGCTCGTAAGTATCGGCGAAGAGCTGAGCCACCTGCCGCAGGAGCAGCCGTGGTACTTCCTCTCGGGCGCAGAGCGTGGGGCGCTGGTGCTGCACGTGCACAACACGGTCTTTGGTCAAGTCACGTCGTTCGTGTACAACATGCAGACTTTCGGGTTCTCGCGCAAGCAGATCCGGCAGTACGTCCAGAACGTTTGCTTCGCCTACGAGTTGGCGGAGGACCAGCGGATCGCGCTCTTGTCGTCGGTCGAGTCGCTGGATGACACCACTAACGCAGTCTTGCCTCGTCGGACGACAGACACGGGCGAAGAAGTGCATTTCACGTCGCTCACGCTGTCCGACTGGACGCAGTTGGGCGGCAGCGACAGCGCGGAGGGTGGCGGCCAGAAGTTCCGTCCGCTTGCGCGTGGTCGAGCTCATTCGGCTGAGTCCGATTTCAGCACCGTGTCCTCGGTGCACACGGTTGTAACTCTCCGAGACTTCGACACTCCACGCGGCGTGACAGCCAGTGGAGTTAGCTCTAGCGCCGATGAAGAGACTTGGGAAGACCTCTTCGGTGCCGGCGGGGCGCTGATCAGTGGTGCCAGTACTGCATCGGTGCTCAGTGACGAGGGCGGCGGCGACTCGGAGAGCGAGAAGATCAAGCGCATGAAGAAGCGCAAGAGTTCAAGAAAGTTTAACGACCAACTGCGCATGGCGCGAGCTCTTCCTCTTAGTCAACGTATCCACGGCGGAGTCGACGCGAGTGATTCTTGCTCGGCCATCAGCGAGAACACCAGTACCAGTCCCAGCACAGACGCCCGTCCGGAGCCAGAGGAAGCTCCACCGAAGCCTCCGGTGGCAGTGCCGCCCCGTTCTGCTGTCGAAGACGACACGGTCTCCGTCAGATCACAACGAACGCTCGAGAAGAAGCGAAGCAGACGACTGATCAAGGCACGATCAGCTGCTAGCATTGACACGTCCGCCCTGCGAATTATGGACGAGCGGAGTGTGACACCACGGCAACAACGCCAAGCGGAAGCGCCCATACCACCCAGCAGCAGCAGTGCGAGCTCAAATGCGTCTGAAATGGACCAGATCAAACTGATCGCAGCCAAGATGAAGCAGAGGCGCGAAGGCTCGACGCTCTCGCTCTCTTCCTCATCTGCCAGTTTGCCCCCGGAGAATTCTGGCGGTCAGCACCATTTGCCAGTCGAAGTCCCTCCGAGACCAAGGCGGCTCTCTCGCCCTGCGAGTCACAACTCACTGCCAATCCCACGCTCTACGCCGGCAGCGACGGCCACTGCCGAGGAGCTCTCTGGGGTCGCCGCCTTACGCGCGCGCTTTGAAAAGGTCTAGAGGGAGAACTGTCATTGAATATATTTATTCCCTACTCGAGAGATCCCTTCCTCTCTCAGCTGACAGGAGATCAGCCGCGCGGAGCCTTGCCCTGGTACGTGTCCGGCAGCACGAAGGACGTGCGGCCTTCCGAGTGCACAAACAGTCTGCCGCAGACCGGCATGATGTCCCACTCGAGGCGCAATGAGACGTTGGCGCCGCGCAGCTCATCGTACTGGTCGGCCAGAAAGTACTTGACGCCCTGGTCCATGAAGCGCATCTTGGCCGCGGCCTCCTTGGACTGCACGATCTTGTCCCAGATCACCACCTGGTTGCGCTCGTTGCTCGGGCTCTCATACTCGGCCAGCACGTACACGAAGAGCTGCTTGACGTTCCAGTTGAACACGGAGCTTAAGTCTGTGGTCAAAAGAGGTGGCGCATCAGCTATTGCAGATGGCAACAGCAGAGCAAGGCAGTACGCACCGGCGTCCAGGTCGAACGTGAGCGTGGCGCGGTCGGTCTTGTCGCGGTAGTTGCGCAGCGAGTGGACCTTCAGCAGCCGCAGCACGCGCACTTCCGGGTAGGCCACGTGCGTATACGTGCTGAGCGTCGTGAGCGCGCAGAGCACGGTCAGCGCCGAGAGCGCTGTGAAGAAGAGCGCGTTGGCCCGCGTCCAGATCGAGTACATGCTGCTGCTGCTTGATGGGGAGGACACGTATAGCTGCTGGTGCATGGGGTACTGCATTAGAGCGCGGTCCAGTGTTAACGCTGTGATATGAATAGAGCGCTCTGACTCGCAGCTTCAGCGGACACGAAAGGACGCCAAGCCATGGGAGATGATCCGTACGACTTTGAGATCGCCATCCCCAGGCACAAGGCGGAGAAGAGCTCTCGGTACGCAGCAGCCCAGAGCGACGATGACGAGGACGACGAGAGTGAAGAGGAGGAGGAGATGGACGACAGCGGAGAGAGCGACTCGCCCAAGCGGAAGCCTCAGCAGCAACAGCAGCAGCCCAAGCGGACCACGGCAGCCACGCCCGCCTCGTCCAGCGCCTTGGACAAGGCTAAAAGCTTCCTGTCCAAGTACTCGTCCAAGCCCGTAGCTGGTGGCGGAGCCTCAAAGGCACTGAGCAGGTATGGGTCGCTGCAACAAGTTGAGCTCGTCTTTGGCTGTACTGATTGGGTTCTGAAGTTCTCGGCGACGCATCGAGCTGAGCATGGACGACTCGAACGACAACTTCATGGACGATTCGGATGAGGAATCGGACCGATCGCTAGGTAAGCGCACGAAGAAAGAGACAAACCCAGTAAAGGCTGTGGACTCGGATGATGCAAACAAAGACTTCAGATCAAAGCCCACAGTCGTCTCATCTGGTCCAGTTCACAAGAGTCGCCAAGAGACCAACAACAGCGAGAGCGAGAGTGACGAAGACTTGTCTGCATCGTTTGCAAATGAATCGGACGAGGGGCCTCCACCACCATTCAGTGCGCTGGTTGTCGAGTATCAGCAGCCCAAGCCCGCTGCCACACCAGCCCCGATTGTACGTGCTGCCAGTACGTGGCAACATCCACTTCAGTCTACAGCCAGAAAGAGCGACAGCGGTGACAGCAGCATCGACAGCCAGAGTGATGACTTCGTACAAAGTATCGAGGACGATGCTGCTGCTGAGATCAAGCAACCCCTGACGGTCAAAAAATTAGAGCCAGCTCCAGCGTACGGAGAAGCGTCAGAAAGCGGAGTCTACGAAGAGGAGGCTTTCGATGAGGAATCCGTCGCCCCTGAGTCCATTTCGACACCAGCACTGATTGTCCGAGTGGATCCAGTTCCAGCCGATACCACGAAAAATGAGCCAAACTTTGACTATTCGATGGATTTCTCAGACGATGATGTTGATGCGAATTCAGCACAAGCGAAAGGGCCGAGCCCTCTCCAAGCAATCACACCCACCGCACTCGAGCATCATTCAGAGGAAGACGCTTCAAAATCTCAATCGCTCGATGGAAACAGTGAGAACGAGCAAAGTGAATTTCTCGAATCAGACGGCGAAGCTCCAAACGAACGCGGCCAACCAGAAGATGATAACGAGAATAAAATCTCAAGCGAAGTGCAAGAAATTACACCTAGTGATGTTTCTCCCGGGACTGAGATGCCTGAAGCTGCTGGAAACCGTGTATCACATGCTGAGCAAGAGGAGGAATTTAAGCAGCTGAATCCTGCTGGGCAAATTGACCACTCTCGAGTCACAAGTACAAGGGCCACATCAACTTTGGGGCCAACAAATAGAGTAAAGCCGCCGGTGGTTGCGCCATCCACGCGCCAACGAGTTGTCATTATCCGAGAGTACGAGCAAATGGATGGTGAAAAGCCCGAAATGAAGGACGCCAGTACACAATTTACAGGCAACCACGCAGGAATTCAAGCCGAGTTGGTGCCAGAAGGCATGCACAATCTGTTCCCACGGTCCTCAATACTGCCAGAGCAGCAACAACAGTCACCAAATTGCTCACCAGAAAGCACAAATATCAGACCCACTGGTTCATCATCTTCGCCTACTTTACCGCCACTGCCACCACAAACGACGGCACCATCTCTCAGTGTAGAAAACTGCGGATACAGCATGGATCCCATCCACTCGTACTCAGTGAGTAGCACGTCCGTGTACAAACAGCAACTTCTTGACCTTCAAAGGCAAATTCAATTGAAAAAGCAAGAAACCGAGAAACTTGTACGTGATCGAATGGCGTTCCAATACTCAAGTTTTCGGGGAACTGAACGGGTACGAATTTCATCCAAACTTGCAAAGCACAACAACTTGCAAGATCTGACTTTGCCTTTGCTTGTATGCGCTCAGTTCCTTGACACCAATCGACCAGCCAGAATGCAGCTTTGGGAGGCACTTATGCGTGTAGATCCGATGCTAGACGAAGCCAAAGCACGGGAGATTGCACGTCTAACGGGCTCACACACAGGGTCATGATATATGCCGATGTAAGGTGGGTTCTCATCCACTTGTCTCTTTATAGATAGCCAGATAAAGAATTATCCAAATGAGGCTCACACATTCGTACGAACCACGAGCTGCGATAGAAATTCCTCATACTCAATTGTTCCTGACTTGTCTCGATCTAACGCATCCATGAGCAGTTGTGCGTCACTGAGTGAAAAATCATAGTCTTGCATGAGACCTTCAAACTGTTCTGCCGTTAATCGACCTTGTTTCTGGAGGTCATACGTTCGAAATACTGACTGAACAGTTCCATGCGTACTGAGGATTTTAGATAAAAGCTGCTTCTTTGTAGCGTCAACCGATAAGGATCCCCGGGTACTTCGCTCGGTGTTTCCATTTGATCTTTTCGGAGATACTCGAGTTGCTGTGTACTTACTCTTCCTTCGTACACCATCGGTAGGTGACGTGGAGCCAGAGTCCTTAGAGACGGAAAATCCCGAAACGAACTCTTTGTAGTCGATGAATCCGGAAACATCGCGATCAAGATGGCGAATCACTTTGCGAATTTCTAGTTCCGGAAACTTGTAGGACTTGAGCACTTTTCGAAATTCAGCATACTCTATCCGTCCGTTCCCATTCATGTCGAACTTTTGAAATGCCACGCGCATATCTCGAGTATTTCGCATCATTCGGTTGGCTAATTCCCGCTCAATCTCCAGGATAGACTCCAATTCTTCTGGATCCATAGCATCATCTTCGAGAGTCTCAATCGTTGGAAAGAGCCCCGCGCGGGGGCCTTGATCGACTCTCAATGGGTTGAATATTGTACTAAATTCTTCAAAGTCGATCGTACCTGACCCGTTTGCATCGAGTCGACGAATAAGTAAGTCAATATCGTCGTCACGAACGATTCCATACCGTTTCATGATGTGACTGAATTCTTCATGATCAAGCTCCCCACTATCGTCGACATCATACTCATGGAAAGCAGCTTCAATTGACTCATGGCAACCGAGTGCTCGCTTGATCCACTTTATTTCTAGATTTCTCAGTCGAGCAGCTCGATTTTTCTTCGATTCTGGCTGTTGGCGCTGTTTGTTTTGCTTTTGGGTAGGCTGTCGTCTTGCAGGCTCTTGATCGCCCACACGAGACTCATGAAAAACAGTTGAAAACTCTTCGTACTCGATTGTACCAGATTCGTCAGCATCCAAACGCTTCAAAAGCACATCGATGTGTTCTTTTTCGTGGATACCAAAGGCGGCCATCAGCTGACAAAATCCCTCTTGGTCAAGCTCGCCACTTCCATCCCGATCAAATTGCATGAATGCCTCCTCGGTTGTACGATGTTTCGCAAGAGCCGACTTAATCCACTGCAACTCCAGATCTCTCAGTCGAGTCGATTCTTGCCTTTTCTTTGTTGGAGAGCGAGATGGCTGATATATATCACGCGAATTGGTTATCTTGTGCTGTGATAGACGATCAGGATCAAAAACAGATAGAAATTCCTGTCTATCGACTGTCCCCGAATTGTCCACATCGAGTCGCTTGAGCAATAAAGATACATTCGTCTCATCTGTAATCCCATACTGCCCCATGAAGTCTCGAAATTGTTCATAGTCGAGTTCACCTCGATTCTTTCGGTCAAAATCACGGAACGCATTCTCGACAGAATTATAATCTCTGAGCGCTCGCTCAAGCCACAAAAGCTCTTGCTCGCGCAAAACTACCAACTGCCGTTTAGTATCTTCTCCCCAGTGCTCTTTTGAGGGAAACTTTTCAGCTCGCTGTTGCTGTCTTGCACGGTTGACTTCATTACTCTGATTTCGCTGATCAGTAAACGGCTTCTTGTTGTCGTTCATGCCGTTTTTCACTCGACCAAAAACGCGTGAAAACTCTTCGTAGCTGATGGTTCCATTACCATCCGCGTCAAGAAAATCTAATATCGCATTAATGTCTCCATCGCGTTTCATCCCATAATGCTTCATAAAGCGACGAAACTCTTCGTGATCGAGCTCTCCACTGGCGTCGTTATCGTGGTGTTTAAATGCGTCGTCTAGAGATCGATTATCGCGTAGAGCTCTCTTCACCCATTGTGAGCATGCTTCCTTGAGCTCAGCAGACATCGTGTTTCCTTTACTTGGGGTCAATTTCTTCGGCGAACTTGCTACTTGACCCAGGTTCCAGGTTTTACTGCTCATGACCGAGGAAAAAAGCTCGTAGTCAACTCCATCCTGCCTTGGTTGCTTGTGATTCCCATCTCCGCCGTCTCTATCAATCTGGTTCATCACTTGAACAATATCTGATTCGGAAAAGCCGTGGTCTCTCATAAGCTGCGACAACTCTCCATAGTCAAGAAGACCACTGCCGTCAATGTCGTATCGATTAAAAACGGCCCACAAGTCATTGTCCGATTCATGTTGAAGCTTATCAGTTGAACGGCGCACTGGGGACGATTGATTGTGGGGAAAGCTTCCGTCTTCGCCGTTCATCTGTGTTGATCTCTTTAAAAACTCAGGACTCACTAGTGACGCGAACTCCTCGAACTCAATCCGCTCAGATCCATCAGTGTCCAACGTTGACAACAACGCGGCCAGCTCATCAGCCTTCAGCTTTACACCCATGCCAACCAGAAAGGCTCCAAACTCTTGATGATCTAATCCTTCTTTATCGTCCGAGTCATATTTCGCATATTCAGCTCGAAGATCGATTCGCCTGGTTTTGCTTTTCAGCTTTTCATCGAGTTTCTTCCTCACGGTTCGAAGAACCTGTTGCCCGTCAGCAAGTGCAGCTCTGGTATTCGACGGTAGTGGCTGGTGTTGTGCTGGTGATGGGAGTACAACGGCTGGCGGTGGGCGATAAAAGAGCAGCCCCGCAGCAAATTCATCGTAGTCAATCGTTCCCGAATAATCCTGGTCCAGGAAATCGATCACCATGTTCGCTTCGTCCTCTGTGAACCTGTGTTTGCTCATGAACGCCTTGAATTCATCGTGGTCCAAGTGACCATTGCCGTCCATATCGTACTCTAGGAACACCTCTCGGATGCTTTTGTTGTGCCCCATGACACGTTGCCGAAGCTTTGCACGAATGATTTCCATCGGGTCTGCGCCAGATTTCGCTCCTTGCTCTGGATTCACTCGCATTGGCTTGCCGTACGACACCGGCGCAGCAGTACTCTTGGCTCCAAATGGCTTCGCGAGAGACTGGGTCGTTTTCTTGGGTGACGATTTGGGATAGGACTGCCCTGCGCCCAGCTTCACGTCGCCCACGAACGCATGGAACGAGATGCTCTGCTGGTTGCTGCGATCGAGGTACTTGATAAGCACATCCACGTCGGCGCCAACACAGCCGTGGTCTCGCAGCATGGACCGGAATTGGGCGTGGGTCAAGTACCCTGTGCGGTCCAGGTCGTACTGCCGGAACGCGTCCTTGATGTTCTGGTTCTTGCTCTTGAGCAGCACTTTCTCCACCATTCGGCGATGCAGCTCCTTGGCGGTGCGGTCATCGCCGCTCGCCATTACAGACGCTCTGAACTGCGGCGATGGCTGTTGCTTGGTCCGCATGGCGGCTGCAGCCGTCGGAGAATTCGCATTGGCCGACATAAATAGACGCGTGAAGAGCTTGCCGTCGATCGAGCCCGTTGCGCGCGGGTCCAGTTCCCGGAGTAAGAACGAATTGTCCTCGGCCGAGCAGCCGATCGCAAATAGACACTTGCGGAACGCGGCCACATCCACATGCTTGGGTTTGTCTTGAGAGGGCGATCCCTGCCCCACGTGGTTCAGGAACTCCTGGATGACCGAGTAGGACGGAAGCGATATGAGCGCGGCGCTGGGCTTGGCATGGCCAGCGTTCTGGTGGAAGCCCTTCAGCGCCTGAACCACGAATGCCTCCAGTCGCACGCGGCGCTGGCGGTCGTTCTCGCTCAGCAGAGGCTTGCTGGGGCTCATGGCCGCATGCGACTACCAGTGGATGGGTGGTGTCCCCATTGCGGCAATCAAATGCGCGCACTGAAAATAGCAGTTCAACTTGCCTAGATTAAGGTTCTAAGCAGAGTGTACACACTATTTAAGGAATGTGACGTCATTACCTGTGCTGGTCCAGGATGAACCCACAGCAAGATGACGCAATCAGGCGCATGCATTCGTCCCTGGCGCCGCAATCGTGGGAGCAATCTCCAAGGATTGCTCTCATCCCTCCTGGACAATGCAACCCATCTCGTCTGTAGAAGCCCCATGCATCCAATAGACCTCCCATCATGTGTTGAGTGTGCTCCATGGAACGAATCTCCAGAGGCCAAGAGAGAGATTAATGAACGACCTTGCATAATTGTTTGTTGTACGGTACCGTGTCTCTTTACTGTATTTAGGCAAAATCTTTTACTGTACGTGATCCGCGCCGTCTCCCAACTTAAATAACCACCACCATCCACTGCCCCCATCCTGATTGCGCCATGACAATGGCGCTGGGGCTGTCTCGCTTGTCTACAGGGCTGACTGACCATCATGCCACGCGCTTGCGGCGGACCAGCTTGGCGAAACCGAAGCGCAGTGCGACCATGACCACCAGGCGCTGCTTCTTGCGCATGTCAACGTACGCT
Organism: Elongisporangium senticosum; assembly: GCA_023335835.1. Lineage (NCBI taxonomy): Eukaryota > Oomycota > Peronosporomycetes > Pythiales > Pythiaceae > Elongisporangium > Elongisporangium senticosum. The sequence goes on along the minus strand of JAADVQ010000037.1, from coordinate 23,289 downwards.
CGACAGAGCAGCACATACTGCGTCATGAGCGTCTTCCTCCGTGCTCGATGGGCTTCCATAGCTTCCATCATGCCGGCAAGCAGTTCGGACTCTTCTTCCTTCTCTTCCGCTAACTCCTGCAGCTCGTCGTCGTACTCGAGCGGCTCGCTAGACAGCAGCTTGCTTTCTACCAGGCGGTCTCGTCGTACTTCCTGGCAGAAGGCGTCGATCTCTTCAATGCGCTCGAGGCAGTCGTCGATCTCTTCGGCGTACCGCTCCATCTCGAGCGTCTCCTGGTGCATGAGCTTCTTGGTGTGCGCCATGCGCTGCTGCAAAGACGCCGAGCGCGCCGTGAGCGCGGCTGCCAGCTTCTCAAGCACGCGACCGTTGACCATCGTGGCCGTCTTGTTCTTGGTGGGCGCCTGCATGCTGTGGATTGGATAATGGAACGAAGGCGCTTGAGCTCGAGGCGATAAGACGGAGAATGTTAACCCAGCGCCACTCTGGGCGCCAAGAGAAGTTGCCCGATCGCAGATGAGCGAGCTCTCTCTATGTAGTCATTGATGACTTGACGAAGAACAGTAAGAAAGAGAGAAAAAAAGGCGGATTTCAAGAAACAGATAACCCAGAACTACCCTGCGACAATTGATAATGCCCGGCCTTTCAGTCCAGCGCTGTCTATTTGGATATGAAAATGGACCTGTCATTTATGATGTGATCTGATTTATTCCACTTTCTTGTTTCTCCCTCTTTTTTGGGAAGGTCCTTATTTCACAGACGCCATCTGGCTCCTTATTGGCTGTGAAGTGTTCAGAAACGACACAATCTTGGACAAGTTCGCAAAAGACGGTAGAATGACAGTGTTTACGTCCAAAGCAGGGTTAGGAAGGCCCACCCATGGATCAGTCCCCATCTTTACTACTTATAATCTTTCTTTGAAGCGGTAAACAAGTGGCGTCGAGCTCCAGTGGTTCTCTGTTCTCTCTGTGGTCAACCCACACCCGTGGGGGATCCGAGCGTACAGTCGCAATGTCCCACTGGGATGACTCATTACTGGCCTCATTCCTACGTTCAGTGGGTTAACTATCGTGTTTTGGCAAACCGGGGGAAACACCCAAAGGCCGTCCGTACCTTGCAAGTGGTGAGTAATTGTGCACTTCCTTCTCATCCGAAGCTGCTGGCTGGATGCAAATCAGTTCTATGGCTACGAATAGGCTTCGAAGCGGCTCCAGCGGGAGGCAGTGTGGTAATTGCTGAGACGCGTTCCCTCCATCTCCATGCTCAGCACCATTCCCACGCTATGGCCCAGCTCCAATGAGCCAGCCAGCCAGCTCCAGTCCAGCGGCTCTTGCGCCGGCGCTTCTCTTTGCTTCCTCGGCCCGTAATGTTCGCTTGAGAGCTGCTGGCAGAAGAACGACTGGAGAGCCGTCCATGGAGAGCGGAAGAGGCGTTGGCGACGCCAAGAGCCTTCGAAGAAAGCGCCGACGGAAACCCCCGCGGCTGCATGTCTCTCTCGTTATCCATGGATCGGAAACGGATAAAGCCACGCCAGGCGATCGATCTTCTGGCGACCGCACCCATGCACCATTGGTACGGCGTGCCACCTGCCACTAAGATCGGCTGGTCTGATTCTGGCCTCATGGACAGCCCAGCGCCACGTTTCTCTTGCCTCTGCGTGGACTAATGCCTGTGGCCAGCAGCGGTCGCCAGAGCCCGGCGAGACAGTCCGAATTGGCCGAATTCGTCATTCGAGGATAACGACAATGGAGCCGCATGTGGCCACGCCCAGCGCTGCCTACAGCATCCAGATCCAGGCGCTCTCGCCTTCTCGCGACGGCTCGGCTCGAACGCTCAAGGTGCGCCAGCAAGAACAAGCCCAAGAGTATGCGCGAACCAGCGACGCGCTGACATTCGAGGCCTGGGAGCCGCCATTCTGTGGCTGCTGGTGTGCGTGTGGACCGAACTCCTTCATGGCTACGTTCTGCCCGTGCATCTCGGCTGCTCAGGTCGCCACGCGGCTCGGCATCTGGACCTATGAGATGGCCCTGCTGTTCTTCGTGGGCATCGCCTTCTGCTTGGCCATCTGTGTGGCTCTTGTCTTTTCCGACTACTCCACCAACGGCTTTGGCGGTGTCGGCAGCGGCATCTGCGACTCAGACAGCCAGGGCTACGTCATCGCAGCCGGAGCGCTGCTGCTCCTGTTCTTCTTGCTCGTGGCTCGCCTGCGGTGGACCACGCGCCGCCGCTTCCGCATCCCAGGCAGCAAAGTGCTCGACTGTGCGCTGTCCGTCGCCTGCTCCAGCTGCATGCTGGCCCAGATGGCCTCGCACACCAAGAGCTACGACCCTAGAGGCTGCGACTTTGGGCCCATGGACATGCTGCCAGCCTTCGACGCTGCATGATGATGGACGTAAGCCGATGATACCATAGTATGTACTTGTAAGATTCTTTCAAGCCCTGATTCTCTCCTCTTGGTCTCTGGCAGCCACACAGACAAGTGGGATCTTCAAGAGACCGCGCTTCAACTGTACTCAGATGGCCATTCTTGGTTCTCTGCCACGTCTCAAACTATCTGCATTCCGGTCTCTCTCCATTCTCTTGGCAGCTCATGGATGCTGCGGCCTGCTCAGCTGCCATGGGAATCTGGTGGTGGACTCCTCCTTCTCATTCCGCAATCTGCTGTGTCCTCCCCACTTTCTCCTCCTCTCAAGACCATGAAGACCTCCGCCGTGTTGTTCGCTGTCGCCGCCACCGTCGCACTCACGTCCGCTGCTGAGGAATGCAAGACGTCCGACCTGGTGCTCAAGCTCCTGCCTCTGCTGAGCGACAGCAACTACAAGCAGTGTCAAACGGACTCGGGCTATACGTTCTACCCGTTCACGGGCCTGCCCACGGACGCGCAGTTCACCAAGCTCTGCGCCAGCACGGCCTGCCACAAGCTGCTTACGCGCGTCCAGGGCATGAACCTGCCCAGCTGCGACATCACTTACCAGAACGTGACGTACAACCTGCACGACACGGTCGACACCATCGCCACGCGTTGCCCTTCCACGCTCTAAACGCTGCTTTGGCTCCAGTTTAGTCTCTAGATGTCGTTCGTTCCCCATTGATGTTTGAAAAGAAATGAATGTATTTGTGACCAGTTCAGCATCTCACGCACCCTTTGGCTCTCTTCACACGCGCTGCGCCTTCTCCTGGGCCGGGTCGTTGCCGCCCACCTCCAGCACCACGACGTTGGGCGTGCTCACCTCGTGGTAGTAGCCCGGGAGCACATCCGCGGGCGGGGGGCCAAAGTCGCACTGGCCAGGCTTGTAGCTCTTGACGTGGGTCGCGATCTGCGCGAGCGTGCAGCACTGGCAGCAGAGAGAGGCCAGCGCATCCTCCAGCACGCTGCCTGGGATCTGATAGCGCTTGCGCGTGATCACACGGAGGTGCCAGGTCACGCAGACCAGCGCAAGACCGAGAAGCAAGCTCACGACGCCCCATGGTCTGCTGAGGTACGCTGGCATGCCGTTGACCACTGAGGCATCGTCTTCCAGCGCCCGGCGGCCATTATCATAGTCGTGACCTCTAAATTGCGAGCTGCCCTTGACATTGGTGACCCAGATCGTGTCGTCATCGCCGTCTTCGTAGCCCACGGAGCTGCTGTGAGCCAACAGGACCGTAAAGTACTGCAGCAAGGCGATGGCGGAGAGTGAAAGTGCGGCCTTGCGGAAAGAACAGAGCTCCAGGCGTGCGCTGATCTGCGCCATAGAGATCCACGGAACGATGGCGGCCGTCAGTCCATTCGGGATGCAGTGCTGCGTACACTGCCACAGGCCAGCGCTCCATACGCCCAAGCGGATGCCCTGCGCGTCGTGGTCCGTCTCCGGCAGCTGCATCGCGTAGGGTAGCGTGGGATACGCAGGCTCCGACTTGGCGTGCATGTGGCTTGACTTCTCTGGTACGAGGCTCTTTGGGTTGTCAAAGGACATGGGGCCGACGCCGTTTTCTTCCTTCTTCCATTTGCGAAGTATCCGTTACATGTTGCTGTTGGGGGTTGTCTCTTGAATGGAGGGAACGCTTCAGGATCGCACAATGGGCGTTCTTATAAGATTTAGTCGAAAGCGGAGATGCACATGGAATTGATTGGCCAAGACATCCCATCATCGCCCGTTTTCTGTTCCATAAATCACTCCAGAGTGGGAGGATTCGTGTGTAGCAAACTGTTCTTATAATCATTTTGCGCGGAAATGGCCGCTCTTTGGTTTTGGCGATGAGGGGAGTGGAAGAGGAGGGCTGATTCCTGTCCCTCCATAGAAGACACACAGAGAACGAAAGGCCAAGTGCGTCAAAGCTTGAGGCAGCATGGCGAAGAAGAAGGTGGCGTCCATGGTCTACTACGACCTGCTGGGCATCGAGGCCGACGCCACGCCTGAGCAGATCAAGAAGGCCTACCGTCGCAAGGCGCTGCAGCTGCATCCGGACAAGCGCGGCAACACGCCCGAGGCGCAGGACGCGGTGTGTTTACGCCCCCGAGATCTCCCGAGCCCAACGGCAGGACGCTCACCCTTCATGCTCCTCTTTGCACTAGTTCACGCGCATGAAGCAGGCCTACGACATCCTGGCTGACCCGCAGAAGCGCGAGGTCTACGACCAGTACGTCTCCTGCGCCCGCATCTCTAGTATCGTGCACGAACAATGGGTTACTGACGGCTTGTCTACCACAGAGCCGGCGAAGACGGCATCAAGCTCATGGAGAACTACGGCAACATGAGCCCCGAAGAGATGTCGGCCGCGCTCTTCCGCTCGCTGGGCGCGTTCGGCGCGCGGGGCAAGTGCCTGCTCATCTCAGTGGTCACGCTGCTCTTCAGCTTCTTCCTCATCATCCCCATCTTCTGGTGCCTGCGTGCGGACAAGACGGTGTCGTGGGACTGGGCCGTGGTGTTCATCCCCATGTGGGTCATCGACGCCATCTACTACTGCTGCCTCGGCTGCATGTCGGTGTCTTCGGACGCGTCCATGGATCCGGAGGACAAGAAGAACCAACGCCCGGCGCTCTACAAGCTCTACAAGTTCCTCAAGGCGCTGCTGCTGCTCGTGCTCCAGATCTTCGTGGCCATGAAGCTCAACGGCGACGTCAACTGGAGCGTGCGCGAGGTGCTCATCCCGTACTTCGTCTACGACTCGCTGTCGTTCGTTGAAGGCATCGTGGGCGGCATTGTGGGTTACAAGATGCTGACCAAGGAAAGCGAGGGCGCCGGCGTCTCCGCCACCGAGGCCATCAAGAAGCAGCGCAAGCAGCTCGTAGTGGCTGTGGGCGTCCAGCTGCTGCTGATCGCTTCGCGCCTCACGCAGGGCGCGCTCTTGGGCCTGAAGATCGATGACCAGCTGAACGACGCGAGCTGGTGGCTCGTGTTCATCCCCGTGTGGCTCTACATCTCGTACTTCGTGTCCATCCCAGTGAACAGGTACTTCAAGGCGAAGGCTAAGGCCAAGGAACCCAAGTCCAGCGAGCCCCGACAGGAGGCCCACGACGCGTACACGCGCGAGTCGGTCAACGAGGACGAGGAGTCCGTGTCCAAGCACCCCTTCGCCGACCTGCTCTGCAGCGTGGTGTTCATTGGTGTCATCGCCTCGCCCTACTTCCTCCTAGCAGCCCGATTGCAGGACGGCGGCTTCTCGGCCTTTTACGTTCTCCTCCCGTGGTACATCATTGTAAGTTGCTCAGCTGTCGCTTTCTGCCGGATCAAATGCTGATGTGATTGTCTCGGTCTGAACTCGTAGGCGGGACTGGTGCTGTGCTTCTTGTGCTGCGCGATCTCGTGCATCGGCGTCCAAGGCGAGGAGGACGAAGCGGCGGAAGTGCGAAGCCCCACCGGAGATGAAGGTGCGCACACAGACATGGACTACGTGGCCATGGAAGAGCGTGCCTAGCTGGCGAGATCTCCATGCCGGTTCGTCTTTAATACCGGGCCTCAGTTATGGTACTGACGCTCTGTGGGCTGTGGCTAATACTGCTCTTTCTTCTTGCGTGTGTTTAGTTCCGGTCTGATCGCTCGATCGATTGCTGTAGCGACATCAAGACCCGACGGCAGAGCTCCATCTCGTACCTGTTAAAAGCAGATCTAATATCTACCGGCATTCTCTCTCACGACGCTATCTGCGCTACGTCCCAATGCAACCATGGAAGCACACGCGAGCGCTGAACAAACTCAGAGGACATTCATTTCTATAGCATTTACACACTACGGACTACGGACAAGAGTCAAAGAGGAGGAGCCAACGATCTAGAGCGTGGCGGGGCAGCGCGTGGTGACCGTGTCGACCGTCTCCTTGAGGTTGTAGGTCACGCCGTCGTACGTGATATCGCAGCTGGGCAGGTTCATGCCCTGGATGCGCGTGAGCAGCTTGTGGCAGGCCGCGCTACCGCAGAGCTTGGCCAGCTGGGCGTCATCCGGCAGGCCCTTGAACGGGTAGAAGGTGTAGCCCGAGTCACTCTGGCAGAGCTTATAGTTGCTGTCGCCAAGGATCGGGAGGAACTTGAGCGCGAGGCTGGCGCCGCTGCACTGGGCGGCGTCCGTGGAGCTGAAGGTCAAGGCGAGCGCGGTGGCGACGGCAGCGACGACGGCGGTGGTCTTCATGATGGAAAGAGGAGGATTGTGCGAAAGGAAGCGCGTTGGGAAATGAGCAGAGATCAAAGTGGAGACGATGGTTCAAGTCTCAGCTCCCATGAGGATGCCAATGATCCATTGGCCACGCAACCGGAATCAGTTGAGTGTGTGGGAAGGACACAGTGGGATTTCCAACCAAATGCGTCCCACTGTCTGCAGGTTTGTGGCTGACATGAAAGGTCATATTATGTTAACAAGTCAGTCGTGTGGTTCTCTCTTGCCCTTCAAGTGACTGTTACAATGACAGCCACGCGATCTTCCAGTCCATCTCCTCCAGCCCAACACTGGAACTGGTTCGCCCACAAGTTGGTGACGTGTTGGTTTCCTGCTAAGCCTCACGAGGTCATTCAGTGATCAGCTTGCACCAATGGCTCAGGCAGCGACGTTGTAAAAGCAGCTGCAATAGAATCCCTCCCCAATTCATCGCAATTAATAGCAAGAAACTCAATAGGAGCTGCTCTTTTTTGAGAGCGCAGATTCCGGTTTTGTGACTGACTGCAAATGTGATGATTGTCAAGGCTCAGCAGCAGGGCGATAGCAATAGTTTCAGATGACATCACTTCATCGTCTCCGCTTTTCTTCGATCGAGCAGCCACCATACAATATCGTCGAGCAACAGTCATTTCCAAGCACAGCTGCCCGAATAGACAATTGATAGACAGAGGCACCCAGAAGTCAAAACAGGATATGAAGAATAATCATATGCATGATTCACGAACAGCAGACCAAACGAGACCAGAGGAGACATCGAATGTCGGCAAAAACAAAGTATCTTCAAATGTTACCAGCTACCACGCAATTACTCCATCATCCATCCATATACACACAGAAACCAAAATCATGATCAAACCACACTCATCCATGATACCAAGCGATCAATAACTTCTACCTTGAATGTTCTGAAACCGAAGAACGACTTTGGTGCACCAGGATCCCCAGAAGAAAAATTATGAGCGCTTGAAGGTCGCTAGGGATACCCTGAAAAACACGGAAAACATTTGTAAATCGGTCTTTGGTCTTTATATTCCCAGCTATTTCCTTAAGAGCTGACACTTTCCAGTGCTTTAGTCAACATATTATCACGTCTGAACTAGCAAACACTGAAGCATTGTCATAATGTTCATGATTCTGTCAACATAAGAGGGAATTACCACCTCAAAGAGGTTTGGGTCATCTGCGGTTCCATTTTTCTGTGCCAAGCTGCGGGAAAAGAAACACTAAAGGTCTGGCTCAGCCCATTGGAACCAGACTTCTGACTGGGTCATTTCAACTTCGATTCATATGTATCGATGCGACCGCGCTCCAAAGAAGTATCTTCTTCCTTCTACATCATTTGGACAAAATTGGCGTCATGTCGAGTCAAGATATTATCTTGACTCGACATGACGCCAAATTGCAAAGACCTCAACAGACGAAGTGAATTCTTTGAAGTGGCTTCACTACGTCTGTTGAGGTCTTTGCAGCTATTGGCCACATATATTATTCCTCTGTTGGACACAATTCCACTGTTTCCGATCTGGTCATTTCCCCAGCTTCTCAGCACTTCTCTTCTTCTCTCCACATCAACGCCACCATCATGCAGATTGCCGCCATGTTCATCGCTGTCAGCGCCATCGTCGCTTTTGCCTCTGCTGAGGAATGCAAGGAATTGGACTTGGTGGCCAAGTTCGCGCCGCTGCTTTCCGACGGCAACTATGCAACCTGCCAGACCGACGCAGGCTACACCTTCTACCCGTTCACGGACCCGCCCACCGATACCCAGGTGACCAAGCTCTGCGCCAGCACGGCTTGCCGCTCGTTGCTCACGAGCATCCATAGCCTGGATCTCCCCAGCTGCGATGTCACGGTCGAAAAGACCACCTTCAACCTCAAAGACGCAGTCTCCAACTCGACCACCAGTTTTTGCTCCTCCACTTAACGGGTGTCATAAACTTCTCAGTTTCGCTAAAGTACGGTTCAAGTCTGTCATCAAACGATCAGCCTCCCAACCATAAAGAAAAAAGCACCTTTACTTGCTTTACGTACGTTTGGAGACATTTAATGCGTCAACCGAGGTCTTTGTTGCTCACGCTCTCATATTGTCACACACAACGTATAGTTGAAGTGAACGCATCATGTAGGTGACTCTATTCCTCTGATTTCGCCATTAAACCAAGTTTCAAACTGCGAACACTGGAGCTGAATACTCAACACTTTATCGTCTCTTTGCAGTATCATCACCATAAAGATCGCTCTTGCTGGTGCTATTGCCGCCGTTGCTGCAATCTCCAACGCTTAGCAATGCGATCAGTCCGCTCTGGTGGCCAAGCTCGTGCACATAGGTACAGTATTCGGCAACAACATCATGAGCAGCATTGGATAAACGGTAGGAACATGGATTAAATATCAATATGTGTGACGTCGTTCACTCGCGTGGTGTGTTGTCGCTGTACGAAGGCAGCACGTCCTTGGAGCCAAAGTCACACGCCCCAGGCGTGTAGCTTTGCACGTGCGTGGCCATTTGAGCGAGACTGCAGCCCATGCAACCAGTCACCAGCACACAGTCGAGCGGCTGGCATCCAGGGATGCTGTACTGACGGCGTATGGACGCGCGCAATTGAGCGACGAGCACAACCAGACAGAGTGCGAATACGAGCGCAAGGATCGCGAACACTCGATGGTATGTCTGGCCTTCATCGTCCGGTGGGGGGCCGAACGGATGACCCTGTGGTCCTGATGCATCAGCGTCCATGGATCCTTGTTTCCCGTCATCAAGATCATCGTTGTAGCTGTTGGAGAAGTCGGACACAGCCAATCCCACGCAGACCAACATGCCGAATGCCAGGCCGCCAAAGATGAATAGCGCCATCTCGTAGCCCCAGATGCCGAGTCGCGCCGCGATCTGCGCCGCTGATACGCAAGGACAGAGCATCGACATGCAAAAATTAGGCATGCAGACCTCCATGCAGCCGAAGAACGGCGCACCCCAGCGGAAGTGGGTCAGACCGGAAGCGTCTCGGTAGTCAGTGAGCACCGGAATCGCGACGGGGGCGACTTCTTGATGCATCTTGGAGGGCGACAGGTCGTCACTCTTGGAGCCATGGGGCTGAAGCGCCTGAATCTGGATGGTGTAGGCCGCAGAGCTCTCCATGGGTTGACTTGGAGTGTTGAAATGCACAATGAGCAGAAAATGAAGCGACTGAACCCCAAGGGTGCGGCCCATCCCATGCACATCCCACACGGAATACGTTTCGAAGGTTATCCGAGGGATTCTGGGGCTGGCGCAATCTCTGCCGCGACTGGTCCGCCCTGGCCAAGAGCCACACAACTGGGTTCACTGGGTGCAGACGCCCGGTTTCTGGGTCTTGTGGCCAGCCACATTGCACTGGCGCCTGCTCATTACCAACAGCCGCAAGGGCGAAAGGCCACATTCCACAAATCGCGGCGGCGGTTGGGTCACAAATCGCCCCATACGGAGCCGAGAGGAGGCAGAGAGCGTGAGCTAACCCCAGTGGGTCGACTGTCATCGCGTGCTTGCTCTGATATCCAACTGGGTTGAACGACAGCTGGAGTAATAAAGCACGCACACGACCAGCCAAGGCAAGTGGCGCTACCTCCGCTTGGTTGTCGCATACTTCTGTATAAGTTGTGCCAACAGTACGCAGTCCTTCACCCCATTCAGTTGCGATGGCTTCCTAAAGATACTCAGGCGTTAAGTAACGCTTGAGCTTTTTCCAGTTCCGATCCCAGCCACACGTCCAAACAATAGAAACTCCAGGTAAACATATGCTCCGGACGCAAATCAAAATGCAGAAGTGGATAGTGCTATTACGTCAATCCCAGTCGGTCAGCTGACCAACTGCGGCCCTGCTGCTCACAGCGGCAGGTAGAACACTGGATGAAGCGGCGTGACACTCTGGGCCTGCTCACATGACTGCTGGATCTCCTGCTGCAACTGGTCAGCGTGGTCGTAGTATCTCTGGGCCGTGGGCTCGCGCTTCTCCCAGTTGGCCAGCAGATCTCCGTAGGCTCGCAGCGCCCGCGCGTACTCCACCTTGTCCGTCGTACCCAGCAAGCTTTCCTTCTCGTACGACTCCAGCACCGACGTGAGGAGCCCCTCACTCGACACAGCCTGGCCCAGCACGTGGCAGCCCTTGGCGATCTTGCTCAGCACGCGGCTAAGGGCCAGCATGTCCGTGCCCTTGGCTCGCTGCTGGATCTGCAGCGCCTTGCCCAGGTGTTCCATGGCCTCCTCCGGTTTCTTCTTCTGCAGCAACAGCTCACCCAGATTCGTCTGCACGTAGGCTTCGAAGCAGGCGTCGATGCCCAACTCCAGCTCGCCTACTGCTTCGTCGTCCTTGTTGGCGGTCGTGCGGTCGACCCACTCCAGCGCCTCGTTCCACAGCACCTCGGCCTGGTTGAGACTCACCAGCTGCATGTCGCTCAGCTCTTGCTTGGGCTTGAACAGACTGTCGCTGGCCACAAGACACAGCGCGCCGTACTGCACCATGAGGTACGGGATCTCGTGGCTCAGCAGCGAGTCCTCGGTCGACGCGCCTTCGTCAATGAGCCCGTACTTCTTGCTGCGCAGACATTCCACGGCGCTCGTGAACAGCGGGTCGTCGACCTTGAGCTTGCTGGGGCCCTGCTGCAGACTCTCCGAAATGAGCTCGTACATGGACCACTTGAGCGGCATGGTCTCGTCCTTGGGGAACAGCTTGGTGAACGTGTCCTTCTGGCACCAGTCCTGCGCCAGCAGCGGCTGGTTCTCACGCAGGAACAGCCGCACGATACGTTCCTGCTCCGAGATGGGCCAGCCCATGATCTCGCCGCGCTCCATCATGACCTTGTTGGCCATCTCGTAGTTGCCCTGCATGTAGTACGTCTGGAAGAGATGGCGCAGCGCCGCCAGCAGATACACGCTCTGGTGGCCCATGGCGGAGCGGCAGATGTCCACGGTGCGCTCCAGCGCCGGAATGGCCTTGGCCGACTTGGTGCTGTTCGTGAGCTTCTTGCCGTTCTCCTCCACGCTGTGTAGCAGATGCATGGACTGCTGGAACTCTGGCAGCATGCGCAGCAACTCCTCCTCGGCGTCCGTTTCCTCTGGCGAGAGCTGCAGATACCCGATGCCGATGCGCGGATCCGCAAAGTTGTGGCGCAGCGTGCTGCTCGTGGAGTTGGACATACAGCGCTTCAGCAGCGACACGTTAGCCAGCGGCGTCTTGGTGGCGGATGCGGCCGTGTGAGCCCCCATGGGGATCTGCGCCAGACATGGAACGCGCCCGAGCGCCTTGCACCATTGCCGTCCGACCATTTCCACCTCGTCGCTTTTCAAAAGTGTACGTATGAGCGCCCAGGATGCATCCCCGTCAAATGTAATAAAACGGTCTTATTTGTTTGGGAAGGATATGAATATTGGAGGGTCTCAGCTTTTTACAAAAACGTTTTCTCAGAAATACTGCCTCAGTCACAAACTTTCAGTTTGTGTCTCTTGTAGATACATGGTACATGGTACCAGAAAGTCCCGAGTGGTCCGCGTTCGTTTAACGCAAGTTTAATTCATGGGTGGACCACACAACGGTACATGGTACCTAGTGAACAGCTGTCGGTACCATGTACCGTGGAGTCACGTTGAAAATGTCTTCACAGTGGATGGACACAAAACTTCAATCGTACTGAAGGTGCCTTCAGTGTCCAACTTGGAGCTCGTCAGTCTACTTGCTCGTGGCCACTGTGGTCGCTGACGGCACTTGGCCAAGCAACTTTAACAGTCGACACGAAGTCAGGCTTGTGGTGACTCGCTCGAACCCGACAACGAGACATATTGAACGAGAATAACCGTGGTCAAACGACCTCGACGTAATGCGCGATCCCATTTGAAGTCTCTTCCACGTTCGGATTCAAGAAGTTTGTGTCTCCGTGACAGCGCCTTCTGTCATGCGGATACAGTGATGATAGAAATAGGAGATCAGGGTACGAATGCGGGTTATAAGATGGCTACTATTGCTCCGGTTGGTCTTCTTCGCGAGCTCGCTTCTTGTTCTTCCAGAGCTGGGCGGCTTGCAGCAGCTTGAGGTGGGACTGGGCCTTCTCGTCATCTGGGAAGACGTAGTCCACGTACTCTTCCATTCCCAATTCCGTCTGCCAATACAATAGTGAGTGAGTCCCAAGTCCCACACCACAATAGTCCATCTCTGCAAAGCTCAAGCTACGTACCCCATCCTGGGCATAGGCCATGCGCTGCTTGGTGACCTGGCGCGGAAGCATCTCCTGAACCTTCTTGATGCGAGCTTTATCGCCCCATTGCTGCTCCATACCCAGCCAGGTCTCGAGACACAATACGCGCTCCCTCTTCTTCTCCTCGGCTTCCTGTTCCTTTAAATAGCGAAGACAGCGCTCGATCACGTCGCGAGCGGCGTCATGGTCGCTCGTGGCTTCGAACTGAGCAAAGCTGATCCAGACCTTAACATGCTTGGTGCGCTCTAGCAGTCGCTCGTACAGCGTGCGCGTGTTCTCGGGCTCCTCGTTCTCGATCTCAAAGTCGATGTAGGCCTTCCAGATCATCTCGGGCATATCCAGCACGGGCTGTTTAATGGCGAGCTCATAGATGCCGCGTGCTCGTTCGGTCTCGCCCACTTGGCGCTCCAGCATGGCGTACTGCTGCCAGGTGTCGCAGTTTTGGCCATCGAAAAGCAGGTACTGCGTGTAAATCTTGCGGCAGCGGTCGATCTCGCCCATCATGAGCTCCAGCTCGATGTAGCTGCGGAAAAGCTTCTTCTTGGGGCACTTGCCCAGGGCTTCGCCAAGCGCGAGTCTTGCGCCCTGCACGTCGCGCTGACGGATGAGGAACTTGGCGTACAGGATCCAGATCTTGGCGAACGTGAAGCTCTTGTGTGGGATCAGCGATAGACACGTCTTGTACACCTGTCGGCATCGCTCCGGTGATTCCTCGCCAGTCAGGAGCTCCTCAAAGAGTGCGTACTTGATCCACAGATAGATATACCGACGCCAGTACTTCTTTTCTTCGATCGGCGGGATGTTACTGATCGCGCGTTCGTAGACCTCGCGGACCAGGCCGAAGCTTTGCTTGGCCACGGCTTCGTTCTCTTCCAGCTTGATGTACTCGAGCCACGAGTCGTAATCCAGGGCGTTAGAAGCCAATTGCTGCTCGTACACGACGCGGCGCTTGGCAATGACGACGTCTTCGATGCGGCTCTTGTCGCCGTGCTGCTTCTCAAACGTGATAAAGGCGTTGTACAGCTGCGGCGCCTCTTCCTTGGGGAGCTGGTCCAGTGCGAACTTGTAGATCGCGCGTGCTCGCTCAATCTCGCGGCATCGCTCTTCAAAGGACGCGAACGCAATGTAGACCTGCTCCGTCTTCTCGTCGTCGCGTAGCTCTTCGAGTGCTCGCTCGTAAATGCGACGCGCCAGCGCCAACTGGTGCTGCTGTCGCTCTTCCCACTTGGCGTACTTGAGGTAGGACCGCTCTGCAGGGTGGCAAGCCACATAGCGCTCATACAGGGCTCTCGCGCGCTCCATCTCGTTGGCTCGCAGCTCCAGCTTGATGTAGGAATACCAGGCCTGGTCGTCCGGCTGCCACTCCATCCACCGCTCAAACACGCGGCGCGCGTTGCTCAGATTGCCGACCATCTCCTCCATAAAGGCATACTTGTACCAGAACTGCGCCACGCGGGGCAGCAGCGTCACGGCGCGGTCCCAGACGTTGCGCGCATGGTTCACGAACTTGTGCTTCATCTCCATCTCGGCGTACTTGAGCCAGACCGTGGGCGTCTTATAGTCCACGTCGATGGCGCGCTCGAAGATGGACCGTGCGCGCTTGAACTCGTGCTGGCTCTCCTCCCAGGCCGCGTACTTCATCCAGGTGCCCATGTGGTGCCGCTGCGCACGGATCTCGTCCTCGAAGCTCTTGCGCTTGCTCATGCGGTGGGAGTTGAGCTCCTCGGCGTCCGCGATGCGGCGGCGCGTGGGCTTGAGCAACTCCTCCTTGCGCTCATTGGCCTCCAGCAGGATCTGCTCCGCCGTGATCTGGATCGGCGCTGGCGTGCGGTTCTTGACAACGCTCTTCTTCATCATGGCCGCTCCCTCCTCCGCTGCTGCGCTTGTTCGCTGGTGCGAACGCACCGAACCTAATGCCGACTCGTACTTAATCGCACATACTGGGTAAAAACGCACTTAGTATGCATCGTACTTAAAATGCAATAATACGGTACTGCATCCGTATGTCCATAATTAGCGTGTGCTATTTTCTGCGCAGGGCCGATGGACATGGGCGATGCACATGATTACGCCGATCACTTTGTCGCAAGACGTCGCTTGGCGTACAGTATTCACCATCTGGATGACACTTGAGAGTGGCCACGCAACGCCTTTCAACAGCCAAGCGCAGCTTGGCCATATGAGATCCAGCAGCAGCACGGAGGACCAGCGCAAGGCCCAGGTGCTGTATCTGCACCAGCTCAAGTCGGGGCACTACGTGGACAACCTGTTCTCGTTCGTGACAGGCAACATGGCAGTCGTCTGCTGGGTTTTGGGAGCCATGTACTATGGACGAACGTGTGAGAAGCCCCTGGCGGCGTTTCTGCTTGTGCTGGGCTGCCTGGCGCCCTTTGCTGCTTGCATGCCGATCCTCATGCGGCAGTGGTTCTATCTGGACGTGCGTCTGAACGGCATGTCCATCGGCATCCTGGCCATGAGCATGGCGTACTTTGTGTGGCTGTTCATCGGCCAGGGCTGGGCCTTCGCGTCCTCCAAGCGCAACTGCGATGAAGACCTGTGCGTCGCCACCAACGCCATCGTGTTCAGCCTGTACCTCGTGACGCTGCTGTACACAGCCAAAGTGGTCTGGTACGTGGCTCTCCGCGTGCGCTACCGCTGCCCAGACCTACTGCGCTCATGCATCTCGGATCCGCACGCGAGAGCACATCGCGTGGCCAATTCTGGACTAAACCACGATTGCGATCCTGACGAGAACGACGCACCCATCTCGCTCCATTTCGGTGCACCACCTGATCTGTCCAACGGAGTTGGTCATGTCTCGCTACAACCCTACCATGCTGCACTGTCCGACTCCGGCCTGATAGGCTCTCCGCTCGAGCAGCTCTCCATGGTCATGGCCCTGGCTGCTCAGGCGTCGGCATTCAGCAGCGCTCACGGGAAGAAGAGCAAGCGTAAGAACAAGCCCATGATGCAGAAGAGCGCCCATGCCTAACTTTTAGATATGGATGGTAGAAGTGGACACCGCCGCTATTTATGGTGGGCCAATCTGAATATTAAGGATCGGTAATGATCACTCAAAGTGTCCTTCCGCACGAATATGATAAGTCGAGTCGCGCTGGACAAGTGAAAGTCCCTCGTATATCTAATGCGTGTGACACCGAACTCTGGAAAGAGCAGGTGCCTTGATCCGACACTGGACAGTGGCGAATATCACATTTACGAGGGTTATGGGATCCCACAGGTCGAGTGGATGGGGTTCACTATGGGGACACCCAGGCGGTAGCGTCGGTATCAGGTTTGGCAGGAAGCCCCAGCCGCTGATTCCGCCATGGGCATATGAGCTGCATTTGCAGTTTTGGGCCGTTTCCCATGGGGCGGCGCGCGTTTGTCCCGATCTGCCTGGCGCTGCTGGCCCACGGCACCTCGGGCTCTGCGTCCGTCATCAAGCAGAAGCTCTACGGCCTGCCCACGGGCGTCGGTGCGTTGCTGTGGAGGCTGCTCTGTGGCTGCGCTTGTGCTCACTCTCTACATGAATGAACAGCGTACACCATGAAGGTGGTGCTGGGCGAGCCCGTCTACTCGTCCTCGACCGAGAATTCGTCCACGGTATGTGCTCTCTACGATAGGCGTAATGCGCATGGAATGACTGAGCCTGCTCTCTGCGTAATAGAACACGTTCAACCTGATTGTGGACACGGGCTCGGCCAACATGGCCGTGGTCACGGCGGACTGCTGCTCCGACACCAACTCGGACCTGTACTCGTGCTCGTCCTCCAGCACGTGCGTATCGCAGAGTACGAGCGTGAGCGTGACCTACGTCACGGGCTCCTGGTCGGGCACGCTCGTCAAGGACACGGTCTCGGGGTCCGGTCTGGGCGAGATCTCCAGCATGCCGTTCGTGGAGATCACGGAGGAGTCCAACTTCATCGCGTCCAGCTACGACGGCATCGTGGGGCTGGCCTACCAGGCCATCGCGTCGCCCACGAGCGACCCGCCCACGCCCTACTTCGACGTCATCCGCGACCGCGAGTCGCTGTCCAACGTCTTCAGCATGCTCATGTGCGGCGCGCTGCAGTCACTGGCCGGCTATTCCGGCTCGCTGGTGGACGAGGAGACCGTCTACGCTGGCGAGCTGCTGCTGGGCGGTACCGCAGGCCCCGACGGCACGGCCTACCACTCGGGGGACCTCGTGTACACGCCGCTGGTCCAGAAGAAGTGGTACAACGTCGTGGTCACAGACATCGGCGTCTCGGGCGAGAGTCTCGATCTCGACTGCGAGGACATCAACTCGCCGCGCTCCATCGTGGACTCGGGCACCAGCAACATCGCGTTCCCGTCCACTGTGTACTCAGCCGTCGTGGCGCAGCTCAAGACCGACGTGGCCAAGGTCATGTCCGTGGACGACAGCTTCTTCAGCGACGAGACCGCGTGCTGCACGTCTGAGTGCGACCCGACCAACGCCAACTCGAGCATCTACTCGCTGCCGTCGCTCTACATCACGCTGGCGTCCGACGACAACAAGAAGCAGCGCATCACGATCGAGATCCCGCCGCAGTACATCTGGCGCCCGATCCTGTACACGGCCATGTCGGGCATTGTGGGGTGCCGCGTCTTCGGCATCTCCGAGGGCTCGTCCACGCTGCTGGGCGACGTATTTATGGACGGCCTGCTCACGGTGCATGACCGCGACTCGGACCGCGTGGGCTTCGGCGTGGCCGACTCGTGCCCCAATGGCGTGACCTCGACCAAGACCATCACCGTCACGACCGTGGACGACAGCTACTGCGACTGCCTATCGTCCAGTGACCGCAAGGAGAGCCTCGTGAGCAGCTTCATCCCGCTCTTCGGCGGCAAGACGTGCTTCTTCTGGGTCTGGTGGATGTACATCGTCATCGCGTGCTTCGTGCTCATCCTGCTCTGCATCGGCGTGCTCGTCTGGCTCCACTTCAAGCGACGGAAGATGCTGCGCGAGCTGCAGCAGATGCGTGGCGCCGGCGGAGGCAGCGACGGTCAGGTGCTACGGCCGCAGCAGCAGCGCCAGCTCTCGAACGCAGTGCCCGCTCTGCAGCGGAATCTGCTCACGCCGACAGTCGAGATGACGGCAAACGAACCCGCGGCGCCGTACCAGGTCATGCCTTCGGGCGAACAGTATTATAGTCAAACCAGTAGTCTCAACGGGTACCTGCCGCCGCCACCGGCCGCCGCAGCAGCCGTCCCGCTCTCGACCACAGGGCGCATCCGCTCCGTGCGGTTCGAGCCCAATCAGGAGCCGAGTCGAGCCGACGAGAAAGTATAGAGATCAACATTCTTATAAATCAAACCCTGTAAAGTTTTGGATTAGCAACTCGATGCTTCAACGCTTTCCAGGAGACACAGCTCACACTGGGCGCAGTGTCTTCTGCACCAGCGACGTTATGGCTGCAGCTTCACTGCCATGTCCTTCTGACCACAGAGTGAACAGACGGCCTCGTGCTATGGCTTCGCGAGGGCGAGTCCGGCTTGCACTCCCAGTGATGCCGAGATCGAGCATAACGTGGAGCGCAGATCTTCACCCGACAAAACGTGATGATACGTTCCTCCGAAGCTGGTTGCCATGCGTTCCAGCAGTCCCAGATTCATGTTGCTGAAGCCAACCGTGCACGACTGGAGACCGTACTTCGCGTAGCTCTGCTGGATATGGCCAGCTAATTGGGGGCCCACATCTCGGTCGTTAGGAAGGTCATCCGAGAAAAACACCACAACAGGCTGGTACGTCTCGAAATCCGTTCTGGACAGTACCTCATTCGCAAGACGCAAGCCCGCTGCATACTTCGTGCCGACGCCACGAAATCTACTGGCGCTTGCTCCATGGCTGTGATGCACTGCGCTTCGTTGTCAATGCGGCCACGCTTGTCAAAGGTGATGATCGAGACCAGATCCGATACAAATTCCCCCGAGATTCGGTTGGATATGAAATCGCGCAATGCGCCCATGAGCTTCTGCCATGGCCACCCCTGCATCGAGCCCGAACAATCGAGGACGGAAGCAATGTGCAGCTTCTCTCGCCATCACAAGTGTGCGAGCACTCGAACTTGTGCCCGCTGACGTATGAAAACCCATAGCTTCCTGTCGACGGCTTGGCTGCTGGTTTATGCCATGCAGGCAGCACACAGTAGGAAATGTTGTCCGTGTGATCTGGGGCATCGCACTTATAAGCGCACTTGCCAAACTCTTCTCTCTCGTTTGCTGATGCGCACGGGTCTTCCCAGCCGACTGTCTTCCAAAATTGGTCATGGAGCAGCTCATCCACTTCGTTTTCAGGCTATGGGTCCAGAGTACGCATACAATGGCGACGCTTGTCGTTGAGTCCCCGACATATACACATTTTGCGGCTTCTTCTTGCTCGCAATCCAAGCTGTGAACGTGCTATCTTCGAGCAATACAGATTGCACATCTCAGCGACACCACGCTCTCCTACTGCATACTTTCTTCCGTCAATATCAATATCGTGGGCACTCGACAGGAAATACGTGTTCCGCATATTGCCATGCGACGTCGTATGAGCCCAGGATGTCCAAATCTCTTCTTGCAGTAATAACTGCAGCTTAGGCATCGAGCATCGCAGTAATGCAAAACGATATCTTCGTCGGTGCTTTTACTTTCACAATGTAAAGGAAATACACAAGAATGGCTACCTTGATGGGTGTGTTGTCCAGGCCGCAACTTGATTGCACATTTCTTTCGAGAGCCATTTATCTCTTGAAATGAATACTGGAAAGAGCCACGTTCACCGCGAAAGGTCTTGGACGACTGCTTGTGGAAAACTATCACGTGGCAAATGCCCTCTTCGCTGCACAACGCTTGACAATTATGCGCCTTTCAACACATATGAACGACGGGTTCTTCAGAGGATTCAAGCATGCCTACATTCTGTAAATCAATACCGTTTTCGATGCTATAAACCTATGATAGCTCCAATTGCGCATGGAAATGATCTTCGCATGAACAATGCTCCTCGCATCCATCCATAAAGCATTTCTCCACGCAGCGTACTTCGGCGCACTTGTGAGCGCTGTGAGGCAACTCAATGCTCAAAATGCATCTCCCAACGCATTTCTTGGCTCCGCAGGGTTTTCCGCAAACATGAAGCTTCACAGCACAGCGATGATTTTCAGTGTGGCTCGGTTTGAGAGCGCAAGATTTGCCACAGTTTGGCGCATCGCTCAGGTTCCCCTCAAGTGCGGTCACCGGCTTCGCGCTCACACATTCCTTCGTGACCAGCTTCACAAGTACACCAAGGTGTTAAGCTAGTGGAACTGCTGGAATCACAAAATTCGCAGCGTCCGCGACAAGTATGACTTAATCCCCACTTGTGATCAGCGCCTACAGGATGAATGGCCGATTCCATACAACCCAGTTGGCATTTGCCACATCGATGTTGGCATTTGCCACATCGATGTTGACATCGTCTGAAGAGCGCTTGAAACCGTCCCATTAACTGCTGGTCCACTTGTTTCCATTCGTCTGGAATGTTGCCCCCACACATATTCGATACCCAACTGGCGATACGATCCTTGCGCTTGCGAACCACAAACGCCAAGAATACGTCAAAGTTGGATTGCATCTGTCTGGTCAGCTTTGTCGTTTGCGTAATATTCGCCTTTTCCATGTAGATCTCAAACAGACGATGGAGTGCTTCGCCAATCAGACTCAAATTATCTTCGCCGACTTGACTTAAATCCACGTGAAAGTCGATATCCTGATCGAGAATATGATCTAAACGTACATCAACATTGATCTGTTTCCACATCTTCGTCATGGCAGGATACAAGTCACACAACTTCTCCCGAGTCACTTCACCATCGCACCCAAGTCCAAACATTCTTTGACAGAATCACTAATTCGAGCAGCACTCGACACGTACTCTTGGGGAACTAAACAGCCGGTCCGAATAATCGACGGTATTTTGGCGCGTATTTCGATCAGATTCAGCTGTTGAGCACTATCATCCAACGAAGTCCAGTCTAAAATTGAAATCTTCGCCAATACCAAGCGCATGCAATCCAAGAACATTTTCCCATTGGAAAACCCTTGAGTGGAATCTGCGCACAGCGAAATTTTGATATATTGCTGAGCATGCGTCAATGATTGGTAATACCCGAGCGTACCGAGAGGCGGGGAACAGTTGATATCCAGTTGACCGCGGTACAGATCAGTGAGAAAGTTCTTTTCCTTGTTCGCTCCGATCAGCCGCTGAAACTTTGTGACAAATTCGTCCATAACTCCTTTTTGGTCGTTTGGATTAACGTCCTTCACGCTCATATAGAGTTTGCCACGAAACAACCTCGGATCATTCTTGATCAACTGGACTCCTTTCTGAAACTTGGTAAACAAGTCATCGATCGCTTTATCAAGACGCATTTCCATGCGAAATATGGTGGACATGGACAGCGACGCATTGAGAACTGAGAGAAACACATCTTCTTGTTCAGTTCGTTCGAACGAACCAAGTCCCTCGAATTCCAATACAACCAAAAGAACATCACTTGAGAGAACTCGTACAGCCATCCATGCTCCATCAGTGCATCGCGCCCCAACAAAACGCAAACGATGACCCTGTCAAGTGGTTTAAAAAGTAGCTTTTACCAGTGGATTTCTTCCCCATCGACGTCACGACTACACAGCGGCCACGCCAAGCGTTCAGCAGGGGTGATAACAGACCAAATCGCATCGATTTTGCGATGTCGGCGGCCTGCAACTGTTTGGATTCATTCAAACCAGTTTCACGCAGCATGTTTTGCCCATTTATGAGTACGGACAACATATTTGTTTCGGCACGGCAAACCTGTACAGGAACAAACGTGATAACATCCTGAAGGAGTGTTCGAATGGATCTCGTGTCGAAGTCGTCAATATCATTAAGGTCAACAGCACTGGGTCGAAATGCCAAAGTCTCCATCAAATCTAGACCCCCAAGAGGTTTCTGTAGTTTTCTTAGACTTTTCATAACATGATGCACAAATCGCTTGCATGCGGTCTCGTGGTCAAGCACGAAAGGCAAAGCACTTTGCAGCGTCACTCTTAGATTGTGATTGTTGTTGTCGGATCGTGTTGACATCAATCCATTCACCGGGTACAGACACACCATCAGCCGATGCCAACGATTACCACCAGGAAATTCACGGGGACTGGACGGTGATCTTCACTTGAGATAACAGAGATTTCACCTTGAAAGAAATCGTTTGTTTTCTTCACACTCAATTTGCCAAGTGCAAGTCCGCCCAGCAATGGAAATAATGAACTATTCCAATTCACAACATGGCCATCTTCGCGATACGATTCAGTCTTTCGCGACGTCTGCCGGTTGCATGAATGATAGACTGCATTGCACCGGTAAGATCAACACCGAAAACAAGATTAGCGAGAACCAACACATCCACTAGCGGTAGCGACAATGACGCGTCGATCGTCATATCGATTGTGCGCATACACTCCATAGATTTGAAATTCTCACTAAACGGTACAACATAATGTTTCCACTTTGATCGACAAAACCATTACTCGTTCCTCTGCATGAAAGTCACATAGCGTAGCCACTCGCCCAAAACTGCGAACATTGGAGCTCGATGCGTTATTCAAGAATGAATATGCGGAATCAAGAGGAAACTGGACGTTTTCCACCACTGTAGTCGATTTCGTCGTCGTCATCAGTAAAATACAATGACTTTTGATGGAAAAAGCACGCAGCAAAGATGATTCTGGGTTCAATGAATGAAATCAAAGTAAACTCAACTCGTCCTTCTGGCCGGTGGTGTCGGGAATCTTGAACACAGAGAGTTTGTGGTTTGCGCTATTCCAGCCTTCCTTTTTCATGTCGCAAATGATATTAGTTGCGGATTTTCTGACATCAATCTTCATGCATAACTGAGTTTCTGCATTATTCTCCCAGCTTTGTCGCAACGTTTCCCAGACCTCATCCAAAACACGCGATACCTCCCAATCACAAGTTTTCTGAACTGCATTCTTGCGTTTGGTCACTCATTTTGGTGGCAAGTCATATTTACATACAGCAATCGTCTTCTGCACACTATCCAACCAATTATTGCTCCATCACTGTCAAGGGATTATTCAAGCGTTCCGAAAAGCCCGGGGAACTACTGAAAGAATCATTCGACGACAATATCCACCGGTAAATTCCACTAGATAAACGAGAGAAAACATTTCTTTTCTGAGATCTTGTCGCAATTCACTCGTCTTCGTAGTTACGATCTTGTTGAGAAAATCATTCAGCTCATACTCCATGCCAGCACCGAAAAGTTTTTTCGTCACTGAAGACCTTTTGCCGCAGAAAGCGAGCGAAGTCTTCGTCAAATTCCTGGGCTTCCAGCATTTCGAACTCAAAGTCCTTGGCGTTGACGGACGAGAGCATGCCGAGCGCACAGCTGAGCCGCATGACCTCTAG